>MBFL02000313.1:0-41410 GCA_001696595.2 Aspergillus hancockii
GGGCGGAACAGTATCATGGATCGGATGGTGGGCGACGAGGATATGGATAGTAGTGGGATTGCGGGGGATACGCCTCGGAAACATGGCAAGCGGCTGACGACGCTGGAGGAGGTGTCGCTGTTTAACATCTGTAATCGGCATGCGGGGGAGTTTGGGCAGCGGAGTAATCTGTGCAAGTGGTGGATGACGGTGACGGCGGAGTTCACGCAGGACCAGGGACATCCGTATTCATGGCATTCGGTGCGGCGAAAGGTGGAGCTGGTGACGAAGCAGCGGATGAAGTTTCTGGAGGAGCAGCGCGAGAAGGGTGGCGCGGAGACTGAGGATCTATCGAATCCGCGGTGGCGGGCAGCTGTTGATGCTTGGGTTCCGACGTGGCGGCGGTGGGAGGAGGCGGAGGCGAGGCGCATTGAGAGACGCGATTCGCGACGGCCTCGCAAGAGGAAGGAGAGGTCGTGGGAGCCTGCTTGGGGGGATGCGCCAGGCTCGAATGGTTGGAGGCAAGCGTCCAGTCCGATGGTAGAGAATAATGGGATCAGTGAGAGCCAGGACCGGAGTCATGCTCATCCTCCTCCAACTGTTGCTACTGCTGCTACTGCTGCTGCACCGGTCCGGTTGCCTCCCGGGTTTGAAAACATGTTTGCCAATCAACCATCATCCAATTCGCAAGGGTGGTCTCCCCAGCACTCTGCAGCACCGTCCACTGTGCCTCCCGCGGAAAATGGCATGATGAGTGCCGTCCTAGAAACTCTGGGGAAATTGAACAAACATCTCGACGCTGTGAACTCGGAATCTCGTCCCTCGACTATCATTGCATCTGTACCCTCGAACTCAGACCTTGCGAGACCGTCTAACCAACTTCATCCTGAAGAGACTTCCAACGAAGGCGAATTGTTAGAGAACGCTTTCTCGTTGTCGGTCGTCAGGCAGCTTAAGGAGGAGCTTCGACGCGAGTTACGAGATGAGATGCGGTCAGAGCTAGAAAAGGACCGGGCAGCGTTAGAAGAGAAGTTGGATTCGGTACAGAGGACACAAGAGATGATCCTTGAGATGTTGAGACAGGAGCCTGCTTGATATCTATATATTTTCTTTCCCATATGCTGCTTGATCTTGTTACTTTATTGATACCCACCGGCGAACAGCATATCCGTGGCCGACTGAAATTGCACAAATGGCTTGCTGAGTTGTTATTCTTCTTCCCACATAATGTCTACATGTCTACATACGAAACAGAAGTACTTAATAGGTTTCCTACGAACTCTCGAAAAATCTCCAATAGTATATTTCTAATGCTATAGGAGAATAATGCAAAACAAGATGAATCCCGGGCTAAATTACATAGTTAACGTGCATGGTAATGCTGCATAGGAGCCTGCCAATTTGATTTTTTTTTTTTCCCTTTAATACTTCCTCCGGCATTGTCACCCCCGATGAGAAACCATCCCCCTATCTAGTAGTAGAAGGTCTCATCGACGGTACGGCCCCTCATCCACCGGGGCTCGCTGCCACGGACGTAGATGTCCTCGAAGAGGATACGAGAGTTGATGTCAGGAACGGCCATGGCCTCGGCGATGGCAACCTCCTCGTCAACGAAGGCACGAGCGGCCTTGTCCAAAGCCTTGAGCTCGTCCTCGGTCATGACATTCCAGTCAAGGATCTTCTGCTTGAGACCAGCAATGGGGTCGTGGGTGCTGCGCATGCGCTGGATCTCCTCACGGCTACGGTAGGTTGTACCAGGGTCGGACATGGAGTGACCTCCGTAACGGTAGGTGACATATTCCATCACGAGAGGACCACCGCCGGAGACAGCATAGTCCTTGGCGTACTTGACGGCAGCCTTGGTAGCAAGGACGTCCATGCCGTTAACCTTGATACCAGGAATGTACTGACCGCGCTTGTAGTACTCGGTCAAGGCGGAGGAACGAGCGGCGGAAGTACCCATACCGTACTTGTTGTCTGCGAAAGATTAGAATCTCTCCAATTCCTTGTCTCTAAAACCCAGGGTAACTTACTCTCACAGCCGAACAGAACAGGGAGGTTCCAGAGCTTGGCCATGTTGAAGGCCTCAAAGACCTGACCCTGGTTGGAAGCACCGTCACCATACAGGACAATGCTAGTGGTGGGCTCCTCGTTGTACTGCTGGGCAAAAGCCAGACCGGCACCAACGGGGACCTGAGCACCGACAATACCGTTACCACCGTAGAAGTTATTGGCGAACATATGCATGGAACCGCCCTTTCCGTAGGCGATACCCTCACGGCGACCGAGCAACTCTCCGATGATAGATCGGATGGTACCACCGCGCATGTAAGCGTAACCGTGGCAGCGGTAGGCAGTAATAATCTTGTCCTCCTTGGTGATGGCGTGCTCGATACCAGTGGCGACGGCTTCCTGACCGGTCGACAAGTGGCAGAAACCTCTGATCTTCTTTTCCTTGTAGAGACGATCGGCAGCCATCTCCATACGTCTATAGTCACGCGAGAACACGAGATTAGATTTGAAACGCCACGAAACAGCAGATTCCGCAGTCATGCATACCTGGTCGAGACCATATCATGGTACATCTGCTTCAGCTCCTTCTTAGTCACCTCCATGGTGTACGGAGGAGGGTCGATCTCATAGGTCTCGAAGCTCTCGTCGGACAGCTGGACAGTGAAAGGCTTGTCATCCTCCTATGGAGAGCGCATGTTGCGTTAGCATCCGCGCTCTACATCTGTATCAGAGACTTTCCCGACGGGCTCAACAAACCTGCGGAACATTTTCAGCATGCGACGAGGCGGCGTCGGTGGTGACGGAGCGACGGGCAAGGGGAGTGAAGGCCTGACGCCTCAAAGGCGCGGCTTGACGGGCCCACGCAGTTCGGAACAACATTCTGGGCTGGGCAGGATGTCCAATTGATGGGTAAGGGAGCTGAAGGAAGGACCAGGGAGGTTCTGTTATCTTTCAACAACGGAGATGTTGGGAGCAAACTTTCCCCTGCGACTAACGCAATCGGGTAACCGGCTTATCTAAGCTGACTTTCCAATCGGGAACTTCCGGTGTACAGACTGCAAACCGCGCAAACATCTCTCCCTCTCAGTGTGTGTCTCTCTTTTGGCCTACACGGAGTACAGAGTGATGATGATCACGTCTACTTGTTAGTGTGTCTAAGGTCTGGTAGTTTATTCTCCCTGGTGTAGCTTCACTACGCCTCGGCCGTATCAACCATTGCTCGAAAGGATATCATCCAAAATCGATACAATGCTCCGTCCGGCCCTCCCGGCGGGTTCCACCGCCGGTATGCCCTTTACAACAGTTGGACCGGCGTACGCGAAGCTCGAATCACCTGACTTCTCCTCGGAGTCCCAATATATGCTCCCAGCGATCAATATCTGACTACGCTGTCTCAGTGCCTTCAATTTGACCTGAGACAGTATGGAGTGTCCATCGTAACACAGACATCAAACACTTTGATTGAGAGGAGTGAATAGCAAGCGGGTGCAAGCATCAGCAAACTTTGGCGGGCTCTTGACCGAGACAGTAGGCGTCCACTGACGAGCCATGAATACAGATGTGTGCGTGCTTCAAGGCCGAAAGCTGAGATGATCCCAGCTCAATTGAAACGGGGCCTGTGTCCTGTTCCGTTTGTCTCTTTGCTGACGGCGTCGCAGCTGAGTTGTGAAAACGGACCAGCGCAATCATGGGGTCCAAGGTCTCGGATAAAGAGGCTGAACGACATGCGCTGGCACGCCCACATTTTAAGAGGAGCTGAGACGTATATTGAGCCCTCTCCGGACGGTCAAAGTTTGGCTCTGAAGCCTCAACAATCATGTCACAAACAGCCCCCATGCAGGAGAGGTGAGGAGAGCGAGTCATGGTCTTTAATATAAACTTCAGGCTTGCCAGTGCGTACTACATTAAGCGGACAGACGGAATGATCCCCACTTTGGAGTCGTGCTTCTGCCGTGATCGGTTATCGACAGCAAGTCTCATTGTGTCGGTGTCATAGCGCACATCCCTCGATTCGTGGAGGATTTGACTTTCTGTACTGTTTCAAGCTCAGTTGTAAATGACACTTTTCTTGGTTCAGCCTTGCCGATTAGTCATGTGTATGCTAACAAAGAAAAAGAGGTGGATTTTAATGTCGCTGGTTGATGTGAACACAGGGGGCGTTTGGCGATTAACGTAAGCTAGATGAAGAGGGTGTTAGTCTACGGTCATTTCTCAGGCAGTCACCTACAACTTAATATATCATTGTGCATGGTTGGAAAAGCTTTTTTGGCGAAGGATAGTAGAATTAATCCACAACATTCAAAATGTATGTGCTTAGGTGACGAAGGATCAACTTGATGTCAATTCAGTATCATCAAACCAAAATCGACTTGAGATACTCAGAAACTTGAAGTGAACGACGTCGCCATCTAACAAAAGCATTGTTGATATTGCCTTGATCAATGTGGGTCATTCCCCCCTAATGGTTAACTAAGCGACATCCATCAAATCTGCTTGGACAAAAGAGGACATAATAATGAATGGGACGATCGGATCTCCGATCGTAGACCGACTTAGGGTCTAAAATGTGAGATTTGAACAATATCAAAACCCCAAACCGAACTATTGCATCTCTTCAGCCAGCTGTTTCACATAAAAAACGCCGCATGACATATTCGTCAATCTCCACGAACCTTTTATATCTTTTGACTTTGATCATTACCCCAGAGTTACATCGAGTCCGTTGTCTGAGTTTGCAATTAGTATTTTTAGCACAAACCACTGAACTGTGAAGATCCGTGGTCTGGGCTGTTTGGTGGTAGTAGTCCGTGACAAATCTTTCCCAAACATCTCTGGGTCCATGAACGCAATAGTTCGCAGCCACAGTTGGATGGAGCCCAGTGATGTCCGTACTTGACCATTTTTGGTCTAGTATCGAGGTTAGTATCTGTTGACGTTGGTCATCGATAGAGGATCGGTCTCCGTAGTTCAGCCGAGATGTGACCCGGGGGGAGGGGGAGCTGGTAAACGTGGCAAGAAGAGTGGATAAGCTGAGAGGAGATTCCAGTGGGTATCTTGTCTAGGAATGTTGTAAGGAATTGAAATGGTGTCAGAACTAGTGACGGGAAAAGTTTTGGTTGGATCTCGAAATCTGGCATCCACATGTGATCTAGGCTTGTCAACAGAAGTAAATGTATGCCTACTTGGTGAATTCCCCCCTATTCTCGGTGCAGTGCAGTTTGAGAATCTCATACTTCGCTTTGAGAGCATGATCAGCACAAGCTCATATCATGACAATGCAAGTTCCCAAACCTAGATCGACGAAATGGAAGTCTGTAACCGCCAACAGTGCGGTTCCCTGACTTGAAACGGACCAATTGCGCGGAAGCTATCGTGTCATTCAGTTGGGAACGAACCACGGATGATTCTCATTCTCCGTGGAGAATCCACAAATGAACCCAGAAATTTCCAGAAAACCCCCTGTTCGCGCGATTTCCATTTGACTTGTTCCTGACTGCTACAAAATCCTCCGTAAAACGAACTTGAAGTGGGGATCTAGTTGTCTGCTTTGATAAAGTTTTCCTAGTTTATGGCGAATTGATTAAAAGACGGCCTGATATTGTTCTCTCGACGTGTTGGTATTGGATTGTAACTGTAAGTATGCCATTGAGATAAATACGAGGCCAGTATTATTCGTAATAGAGAAGTTCAAATGACTCGGAATGGTGATGCCGATGTTCTGCTCAAAGATATCAGTAGTTGAGCTAAACATTGTATTCTTCGCGGTGCGGCGACCCATTTCTTAGTCTCCTTCCTGTTCAGTAATCAATCTACACGATCTCTGCAAGAGACCTTTTTAGTAATGGAATAAATTAAACCCCAAAGGAAGTCCGGAGAAGTCCGGTATGCTAAGCAAAGGTCGACGTGGCTTATGTTACTCCTTCTGTCTAGTGTTCTATCATCAGCCATGTTCTAATCCCATAGGTGTGCATTTTACGGATGTTATGCACTGTACGGAGCATAAGTCGTACTCCGTTGACAGTGCGGGGCATACCCCCGGAGTTGATGTGAGACGGATTTATTGCTTGACCATACCTGTGACATCACACCTTGCCATTCTCATAATCACAATAAACTACCTACTACTGAATATGTAATGTGCTTGCCGTAACTGAAGTTCACTTTAGTCTTAGTTGCCGTTATCTAGGGATATGGGTTATGATAAACTATTGACTGAACTACCCCATACTCTATATCAGGGAATCGAAATGTGTACTATCAAGTCTGCTCAAATCCCGGGATATTTGATTTATCTACGGTAGATCAGCCGTGCATGTTGATTGCATACACCCTGCATATAATATATACGATGGCAAGTGCTGCCTTGGGCTTCCTTTCTCGCCATTAGCGCCATGCAATGCATACGTATTATTTGTGGCAGAGGGAGAATATTATCGCAAGAGAATGATGTACTATGTTGCGCAAATCTATTGGCCGGAACAACTCGGGACCTTAACAGCTGTGGTCACTATGAGTTTCGATGCGTCCAATATGCTCCTCTCTAACAATGGTGGCCTGAACGCAAGTCGGATATACTCCGAATATACCCCGATCTAAAGCATTCGAGCCACTTTGTTGAACTATGAATAGTTGACACTACCTACGATCTTCTAGACGATAGTCGCGTATCCTGCATTCACAGACTACTGCATGTGGAAGGCAATGACGCTGCTAGGGGTTTCACTATTGTTTCATTCGACTCGGACGGCAAGGATGTCGACTCATTCCGCTGCCAACCATATCACGAACAGTTGAACCAGCGGCGCCCCATCATAACTGAATGCCTCTCGCAATCTTAATCGTACTGTTGGGGTTCCTATTTTGTGCATGATTTCCACGGCGGTGGGTCATTCAGCACAGAGCACTACACTTAGTCTGCTCGGTTGCAACATCTAGACCTCATCTTGGAGTTGAGCTATAATAGAGAGCATGAAGATGTTCGAGAATTTTAGACGCCAGGCGCACGTATCCTGGCAATAGCGCGAGAAATAGCCGGGCCGGTCACGTAAATGGTGGAGATTATGCTGATCCTTATTGTATCCAGGAGTTCAAACGGACCTCTCTGGACAGCAGCTGCACCGTGCAGCTCGCATGGTTAATGTAATCGGGAGGATAGGCTTTCAATTTCATGCATGGCTTGATCAATTCAGTAATTTTACTAAAAATGGAGAGCCGTTTAGTCAGTGCTCGCACGTACGACCTAAATTTGTGATCCATCAATATGTCAAACTGATAATCAATAACTAGTTAGTAGGCCTCCATCTGGCTGTATCCACAGGTAGACTGCAGGTACAGCACATGTAGTACACGGTAGAGGTCGGCAGATGATGAATTATGGAAGAGAAGGTACCACTGCTTACCATGGAACCAAATCACTTAAACAGGCTTGACTTATCACGCGGGTTTGCCACTTAAATTCTTGGTCGAAGATAAGATTCGGAAGAAGAGCGTCTCGGATCGCTTCCTTCTGATTTTGAACGCAGGGTTTCACAGACGTCCAGTAGGATGCGTTCCGTGGATTCTTAGGCATGATAAATAGTAGATCATTTGAACGAGGTGACTATAGTAGAATGTGAAAGGAACTTCTGACATTTGATGTATGATAGACTCCGCTCGTTTAGAAACATGTCAAGTTGCCTACTGTCCATAGTTCGACTACTATTGGTCATTCATCCACATCACGCTTTTCCACTTTCTTATGTCCTCAAATATATTGGAATTCTGATCATATAGATTCTGTTATTATATCACAGGCTATATTTGTAAGGCATCCGATCTCACAACCGAAAGACATAAAGTTTTGACGTTCGTTGGGCCGGACGGGAAAGTCCTACCGTCGGATACAGAGTCGATCACCCATGGATGGTAACTGGCAGGATTCGTCTAATAAATCGGTGAAAGCAGCCTGTGGTCCTCGAGGGTGGTTAATGTGTCTAGGTTAGGGATCCTGGGGGTTTCAGTATTATTTGACAGTTCCATTCGCTCGACCGGATTCCTGCAGGAACTACAGAGTCACTGCATAGGAAGGGTCAAAAAGGGATTGATACAGTAAGTAAAGTACTTTACAGGCGTGCATATGTGGAGTGAGTGGTGTGCTTTTACCCTCCCGGAAGAGGAACTAGTCAGTCCACTAACGAAAAGTACCGCACTATTCCGAGCGGGTCAGGTGGGGGACAGAAGGAGAACCGACGCCATGGCTATTGGTTCCTCCGCAGACCTTTGGGTGTTGATGCTCTGGTCTCAGAGAACATATATCGTCCTACTAGTGTCAAAGGTCAGTGGGAAATGGCCTATTAGGCAGCACTATTAAGCTCTAGTGTACAGAGTACCGGTTCTTATAACCATCTTCAGGGTCGTTTGCCCCCTTCCGGAGTACAGAGAATCAAAAGGGGTCCCATGGTCCATGACTTCCTTCTTCCTACTAGCCTGAAAACAGCTTTCATTTCCGTTCTGCCGGGCGTGGCTGACTCAGTCCCGGGCTGCCCATTTAAAATTGGCGCGGTGGAGATCCCGAAGCTCTCAGCCGTTAACTTATGCAGTACCACTGCTTACGTACGCCACCACTGCTAAGATCAATTCTTCGCCTTTCGTCCCAAAATGGCTGACCCTGAAAGATGAGACCTGAACCTGCCCGAAATTGGGGACCAACCAAGGCTTATCTCGCTGACCTGGATATCCCAAATTTCAATCCAGCAGAAGAACAAGTGACAGAAAACGTTCGGGGATCAACAGTCGGTTGAATGAATTGACTATGGCCGATCGGAGAACAGGAAGGTCATAATTAATGGAGAAAATAAGGCCATTGTATAATAATCTCCGTTAGTAGTATAATTTTCTTTGCGCTTTCTGGCAGTACAATAGGACAGATAAAATCATCGAAACTCTAACTCTCTACATAATCATGGTTGAGTTACAGGGGAGGACTGAGAAAACCCTTGCACGTCACGGAGGCTCTGAATTTATGGTTAAATATTTCCTATTTACTATGTAGTATGTACTATCAGCTTGTAGGTAGTGATTTTTCCTGTCAATGGTACCAAGTGTCCGGCAATGATGAAACTTAACCTGCAGACGGCATAATGTCCGACTGTGGCGTTCCTCATTGAATAGGCTCGATTTCAATACATTGGGGGCAAAAAACATAAAAATAAAATAAAATAAAAAAGACAGGGGGGAGAAGCAGGAAAAAAAGAAAAGAAAAAAGTATTGATTGAAATTTCCAAGGAATTTATTCTCCGATGGCGGTCTGGGGTTGATAGATAGATTAATCATTCGACAGATCAATGCAGGCGATTTGATTATTTGCCTGTATAGATTTGACTGGCTGAATGTAACTCCAGGTCGTTCTGGTTACACAGGATGTACGATGTAAGGGGAACCAGTCTGCTGGATCTATCTACTGTTCCTTGAGCACTGATCTCGTACGTTCTCCGATAGGGATGGACTAATCCATGTCATTTGTCGCATGGTCTGCATGGTCTGTACTTTTTGATGAACGGATGGATGACCTCATCCCATCCCTCCCTGTTGTCGTTGGTTTGGTTGACCCTTTTCACTGCTTCCAACTTGACCTGGAAAAACTCAAAAAATTCAAAAAAAGAAATCAAAATAAAACTCATTTTTCAGGGGGTCAACAGATTCAAACTTTCAGTCCCTGGATCAGCTCCACTGGGAAGCCTTTTTGGTGGCCATCCAAACCATGGCTCGGATGCTGCAAGCCCCACTCCAGTGTCTTTTCCTTTCTGTTGCATCGTTGTAATGGTATTCCTGCAGGAAAATACTGTACTTAGTTCATACTCGGGTGGTACTTGTGGTATTAGAATGCATGTTGGGTACCAATGAGAGCGGCGGTTGGTACTGGGCTAGTACCGCCGAGGTACCATTTTGCAATACAGTATTGAATGATCGCTCACCCGCCCCATCGACTATCAACGGCCTCCTGAAGACCGGCTGTGACGCCGTCGTAAAATTATTCCCACCATCACGATATCTCCAACTTCCACTCCTTTCTCTTCTCCCTCACTCTGACTTGTCTTTGTGTGCGTGTGTTTCTTGTCCTGTGCACATCAAACCATTCTCTTTGACTTCTCGCCCCCTGGTTCAATTCCTTCATCCTCGGGACTTTTTCCTAAATCCCTCCCCCACTATCATCTCCCCACTTGGTTTGGTTTCCCCTAATATAGGACTTCATCCTTTTTTCCCCTCTTCTTTTTAGTTGATCTTGTTTGCCCTCCTGACCCGTCAGGAGAATCCTTTCCTTAACCCATGTGGAAGCATCGACCGTCTTCCAGATCGGATTCCAAGTCTGGGAGTATCGATTCAAGTTCCGAGCGTGGCTTCTTTGGACGTCCTAAGAAGAAGTCTCCGCCTTGTAAGTATAGTGTCTCATACTAGTGCTTGTGCTTGATTCTAGTCCCTTATTTTATTTTATTGAGTTTGGGCTTTTGTTTTTTTGTTTTTTTCCCCTCTAATTTTTCCCTTTGATTTTTTTTTTGATTTTTTGGTTTATTTACCCTATAGTCATTATCAGAAGCATTATATCATTCTGGACTTTCACCTCCTAATCACAAGCTTTTCCCTTTTCCTCTTTCTTGCATTTTCGTCGTTCCTTATCTCCCTCCAAACAACCCTCCCCCCCCTTGTGGTCCTCTGCTATATGTGACACCAAAGAGACAAAGGGACACCCAAAATATCCTTGCGCTACTGTTATGCAATACAACCTCACTACTTCCTTGTCGTAGCGTTCCTACACTGCCCGTTTTCGCTCCTTCCCGGCCGTTTATCAATAACCCCAGCTTACTGACGAGTGCATTCGTCATTCCCTGCAGTTTTCTCTCGACCAGAATCCCCCACTCGCTCACCATTTCGCTCTCTACGTTCATTGGCTCGCTCAGAACGTCCGGAAAGTAGCTTTCCCAATAACACTGCTACTTCTCGGTCTTACGCACCTTCAACTGCTACCAGTGATACCTTGTATCCTGACCATCCCGGTCCTGTCTGGCCGTCCAATTCAAACAGCAACTCGTCCCGATTGTCGTTCAATTCTCGATCAGGAAAGCCAATGGCAGGCTTGATGGATGCCAACCGTACCCGGTCCCGGAGGGACAGGACGTTTGTGGGGAGTGAGTGTGCCGTTTGTGAGGAACCGCTAGAACACACCCTGCGGGGAGAGCGCGTGCTCCAATTCTCTTGCGCACATGTCGCGCATGAAGCCTGTTTCTACGAGTTTATTCGGGAATTCGAGGGCCAGTATTGTCCAACATGCGATGCACCCTTAGGACTGGACACCAGTCGTGGGGGGAATGTGCTGGATATCGGTAAGCGGTAACGCTAGGTAGAAAATCGGAGGGATGGCTGCTAATCAAGTTGCAGAGAAACTCAGCAATATGGTGCGTTCAGTGACCAGCGATGCCGCTACGCAACGAAGTGGTATGACAGGGGCCACCACACCGTGGGACCAAAGCACGAATGTCAGTCGAGGCCGGCTGCCCAGTGATGCTGGAAGTAGGCCGTATAACCGCGACAGCCGAGACATCTACAGCCGGCGGGATAGCCGTGATACGGGCAGTCATCGTGAACGTGAACGGATTGAGCGTTTAACATCTGGATCCCGCCAGCATCATTCGCGGAATGGTAGCGCCGCTGGATCATCGGGTGATTACAATGACACCCAACAGCAAAGTAACGGAAGACGGCATGACTATGACGTCCAAGCCATGGAGTCTGAACTGAGTCCTCGCTCCGGCCCTACAAAGAATCCCATTCCGGCCCCAACAATGACTGTCCGGAGCGAATTTCCCACTCTCAACCGATCCCGTCAACAGCAGCCCTTGACATGTTTAATCACAGTTGAAGTTCCGGAAGGTTGGCGCCCGGACTCAGATGACCTGCGCCATACCTCAACCGGTACACTGCAACCTCAGGATGAGCCTTACAGTATGATGCGCTTCCCCGCCCCCGAGTCGCGACCATCGTACGAACCACAGGAGAACTTGGACGAGATTGCGGAGGAGTTGAGGACGAAAGTGGACAACTGGCATGGCTTGGAGTTCCAACGGTATAGTGATCCGAAGTTTCATTCATGGACAAGTCCCCGCTAATCATGCTGTAGGTTCGGAAAGCTACGCCTGCATGGACAGATGCGAGTGGGGAAAGATCGCGAGTCATGGCAGGACCTGCAATGCTACCTTTTTGCGGAGATGCTTATTTGCGTCAAAGAGAAGAAGGCCAGCGATCATCACCGCCAATACGACGATAAGCCTCGACACACTCGGTGTACGCTTAAAGGCTCGATTCTGATCAAAAAGCACCTCAAGCATATCGACGCTGACCCAGGTAAACTGCAATGCTGATATTCTAGTCTATTACATCGCACTGACGATTGATTTAGACGAGCCTGTTCTCACACTAAGTTTGTCCGTCAGCGAACTTCCATGCTTCTATCTTAGTTTTCCAAGCCGGAACCAGTTGGAGATTTGGCGCCGTGCTCTTCTCGACCTTCACCAGTTCGATTCTTTGTCTCGCAATCCGGATTACGACTTAGAAAACTCGGGAGCCGAGGAGGAAGACTACCGAAACGGGCAGATCAAACGACAGGCATCCTTGAACTCCTCCTATGGAGCAGCACGGTCGAACAATACCGCCATCACTGACTACACGAATGCGGCCGCAGAGAATGCGCCTAGTCCATCCCTGCATATTCCACTCGATATTGTCGTGGTAATTCCAGTATCGTCCTCTATGCAGGGGTTGAAAATTACACTTCTGCGCGACGCGCTCAAGTTCCTCGTGCAGAACCTTGGGCCTCGAGACCGTATGGGATTAGTCACATTTGGGTCCAGTGGTGGTGGGGTCCCTCTAGTTGGAATGACAACGAAGTCCTGGGGAGGGTGGGGAAAAATCTTGAACTCGATCCGTCCGGTTGGCCAGAAGAGTCTTCGTGCAGATGTTGTCGAAGGGTCTAATGTGGCTATGGACTTGCTGATGCAACGGAAGTTGTCCAACCCCATCTCCACCATTCTCTTGATCAGTGACTCCTCTACATCTGACCCGGATAGCGTGGACTTTGTTGTATCTCGGGCCGAAGCTGCTAAGTTCGTTTTCCCCCTCTTGTTTATCAGATCGTGAGACTAACTATTTTGCAGGGTTAGCATTCATTCTTTCGGGCTTGGACTGACGCATAAACCGGATACTATGATTGAGCTTTCGACACGAACGAAAGGATCTTACCTTTATGTTAAGGACTGGATGATGCTCCGCGAATGTGTTGCAGGCTGCCTGGGAGCTTTGCAAACAACCTCTCATCAGAACGTTAAATTGAAGCTTCGCCTTCCAGAAGGTTCTCCAGCGAAGTTCGTTAAAATTAGTGGAGCCCTGCATACCACTAAGAGGGCTACTGGCCGCGACGCGGAGGCGGCTCTTGGCGATTTGCGGTTTGGTGATAAGCGTGATATCTTAGTTCAGCTTGTCATTCAGCCCGACAACTCGTCACAGGAGAACATGCCCCAAGACCCTTGGGAAAGTCTAGTCTCCGGACTGGAAGCTCTTGGCGGGGGGTCGGATGGAGATGACCAGCGCGTGCTTAGTGTGGAGGAAGTCCCATTGATCCAAGCAGACCTCACGTATGGAGATCTTCTTCGTGATGGCCATCTAACGCATTCGCCACGGCCATCGCTCCTGGCAATTACCATGCTTCCGCCAAACCCGAGGTCTAGGCATTCCAGTCGACCAGCCACACCTCCCATTCCCCCGCACCCTTCGATTGTGCAGCGGCGCATGGAGCTGCTTACGTCCGATATGTTAACTAGAGCCTTGACTTTGGTCTCGCGTGGACAGCATGATCGCGCACAACACTTACTAGTAGAGACCCGTAGTATACTCAAGGGTCTTGGCAAAGGAAGCCTTCCCCCGCTCCCACCTGGCGCTGTTAAGCCATCAACCGTCAGCGACTCTGGAAGCCGGGGCGAGACGCCTACATCTACATCTCCTAGATCCTCCAGCTTTGCCGATAGCCATTCTTCGGTAGCTTCGGAGACAGCTACGATTACGCCGGTTGCAGCGGTTGATGCACCAACCATGCAGGCACTGGATGGTGACCTAGAAGCGGCGTTGGAGTGGATCAATCATCCTGCGGTGTTTAGCCGGGATTCCCGCAAGGCCGTACTGCAGGGGATTGGCGTGATTTCAGCGCAGAGGGCGTATACCTTCCGATCGTCCTCCGAGGCGCACTGGGCTCAACGAGTGGCCGGAGTCCGACGACTGACTGAACGGTCTAAGGAGTGGCGTGAGACCGGCGATGACGCATTGACTGAAGAATAAACGCCCCGACATGACTCTCGCTTCTAAATTTTCTTTATCTCGTTGCATTTGGCTTTATTTCCTCCCCCTCTGATTTCCCTCCGAGTGGCTACTAATATTCCCCTTTTTTCCTTTGACCGTTTATGATACCACTTTGTTCACCATGACTGTGCAGCATGATACCACGGGTTTGGTTCTTTTGTAATATTTTTATGTTTTTACTGGATATACATATGTATATATCAGCTTATATTCTTAATTCTGGACGGTGGACGGGAATCGGATTGAATCTGGACGAATTACGCTTATTTTAGCATATTATGTCGTTAGTGGGTGGTCATGAGATGAGGCCTATTTGATGCATCCCAATCTCCTTCGTGTATCTACTTTTTTTAATTCTCTTTGTGATATGTAATGATCAATACAACCTTGGAAGCTGGATATAAATAGTGTTCTCACATCGCTTTACTCAGACTTTCCGTCCCACCGATGTATAGCGAGGCTACTACTACCGATGTGTATGTTATTTAACAACTCCTAGCAAAACTCTTCAACACAAACGTAGCTTCTTAACGAAGCTTCTACGGAATTGTCTGCGTTCTCATACCACCCTATTTCCATCAGATTTGTTCCTCGATGTTTATCTGACGCACTTGCCTAGCAGGTTCATATCTGGCGCATGACGCCACAAGATCCCTACGAGTTTGTCTCGACCACCAGATCCTGATGAGTAACACTGTCACCATCGTAGGATCCATTCGTCACGCATTAACTAGTCGTCGGCAGAGGTAGTCTAGCATGCCATTGGTTCCAAAGCACCGCCGCTTGCCCATCTGTCAGGATTGCAAGCATGAAAAGGCACCGAGGTTGTCGACTACTATGGATAGAAACGCTTAGCGAAGAACAACCGCCTAATAATCTGCACATAGCAATGGAGAAGACAGCTGAAAGAAGCGCCGAAGATGGACGGGCAGACAGCAGAGACCGGGAGCTTAATTTAGAAATGCCGATCTAACAATTGAGGAGGTAGTGGCAGATAAGGTGGAGGATGATTCTATATGGAAGGAGGTCTGTAGAGCAGGTATGGTATGGTACCGTATTGTACTGATACACAGTAATATAGGTGGAGATGGGGAAGTATATGCATACAAAGGGGCGAGGTGATCAGAGCTGAGAATGTTAGAAGCGCCGTGATAGCTGAGAGAGACAGGAATGCTTCTAAAATTATCATAGATCGACGAATAGCCCGGCAAACAGCTGAAAGGGAAGACGGGGATAAGAGATCGATGTGAGTATGAGAGGTACTTACCGAAGGCTTGTACTCAAGGAGGAAAAGCACGGCGCAGGATAGGTTTTCTAACCCAATGAGAAGGGAAAACATGTCAATGATACAATGTGATATGGTTACTAGTGCAGGAGATCTTTCTGATAAGAATAGAAAAAAAAAGAAAAAGTGTCAAGGTTTAGAAGGCTGATAGAAAGAGGCCCGTCCAAACGCCAGTACGTATTACCCTTTTTGGAAATCTTCCGACGAATTGACGCTCATCCCTTGTAGTTAGAGGGGGCGAAGTGTGTTTGACCCTGGAAATGCAGATATGGGGTAATCTAGTTTAGATCATTTGATTGGTTAGATTAGTTTGACGCCGTTGTGGATTGTCTCGTCGAGTGCATGCTATGGTTGTACTTGGTTAAGGGCTTTGGTTTCTTGTGGCCCGTGGGTTGCCACATGGTGCTGGGGCGCTGCAAGAAAGAGAAGTTTCTGTTGAGACGTATGTAGATCTACACGAGCTGAAGCTCAATTGAATGAAATAAAGTGTTATATTTTAACGCACCAGCATGCTATATAGAAGGACATATTGAGGTGAATGGATAGAAAGTCGAGGTGAGGTTAGTAGTAGAGATCCAAAATTAGAACATCGGATCTGCAACAGCGGGAGGAACTATTATTAGATTTAGTCGCTGCCAACCTGGACCTCAACCACTATTGGCCGGTACCCTTCCTTTAGCATTTTGGCTGCTAGAACTAAAATTCCACGGTCTTTCCAATCAGTTGATAACGTGAGTCCATTGGTAGAATGATGAGATCGTTAATTTGAGCTCATCTCCCCGCGCGTCAAATCCTGGACGAATGAACCAGTGGTGTGCGCCAAGAAATCAACTGGTGGTTTCTTTACCTACATTTCCCCTTAAGATTCTTGTTGATTGCGCTGGAACACAATCCCACGGCTAGTAGTGGAGATATTATTAGAACTCTTAGACTGATGTAGGTGCTCAATGGATGGGCATATTGCTTGCATGCAAAGGAGTCTTTCCCCCAGTGTTGCCGTAGCCAACATTAGTAAGAGTACTAAGACTTGAGGGATTACATGAGCTTGTACACAAGATACAGTAGCGTATGGGCCCCCAAACCTCTATCGAGGCTAATATTGCGTTTCACCTGGTAAACCAACGCCGTTGTAGATCAACCAAGGCCTCGATACGTTTTAGAGGGTTGGTCAGGTTAATCCACAATTTGCCAATTCGTGATGTAGTGTGTATCTCAAGCAACAGGCGCCTATGTACGCTAACGAATAGACGATATCTGAGCTAAATTATAGCCCAGATAACTCGCAGTCTGCCTGGCATCATTAGAGAGTATAGCAAGCTCATTACTGATTGCTCAGCAGGAGCTCAGAGAGTCGCTGACTAGGGTACTATCGCCCAGTAGATTGATGGGCTTCAACTTAAACCCATACATCTCTGCACCTTATAATACTAGTTCGACACGACATGTCGTAACATAGCTGAATCGCTGTAAATCTCTGTACTCTTGAAATGCAAATCTATTGTAGCCCGCTTTTACAAAGCGCCCGCTCTCATGTGTATGCAGGAGAATGATCTAGTTGAAACCCCAAGCCCCCAGATAGACATCTCCAATGCGGTCTGATTGGACACCACGAGTGGGATTGACGACTTTGAGCATAATTCTTTAAGCTAGGACTCTTGAGGCTCTAGGTGCTTAGAACTGCAGGAACACGTTTGGAATTATACTACCCCGTGTTTTGTTCTACTATAAGAGCGGGAAAATTCGCGGCCCTTAGAACCGCGCGCTTTGCTTTAGCGAACCACACTTGGCAAGCAGCGGAAATTGCAGCATGATAGAGGCAAAGGACGCAGTTGAACCAGGGGTTATGCGATGACATTAGATTCAGATGGCGCGCGACAATGCTAAAGTCTCGTTATCCTGTATACGCTCTCAGTAGTTCTCTCGTTCAAACGAGGTGCAGGGGGAAATTGTATAAGTATCCGGATACTTTTCATGTATCGACTCTTCTTCATATCTATCTTCATTAAGCATTGACTATTTGTTTTTCTTTGAATCCATTTTGCTTTTTCTTGTCTTTATTATCAATAGACTGGATGCATCAGCTGGACTGACCTTTTCCGAACCTTAAGTGCAGACAAAGCGCCCGTCAACCCAACCCCTACGCGGGTTTCAACCGGGCTGTGTGCCTCGCTCAAGGATTACGCCAACGGTTCGGTTCCACCGGGATTTCCTCTTTACCATTATCTTAATCTCTTCAGATCGTGGCTGTTGTAAGTGGATCGAATGTTACTATTTTGAACGTCTGAGAGTTACTAACCATCCCAGGTATAGACAATACCATATGTATCGATACGGTTTGGGACCGTAGTATGTATGTTGTATCTTACGCCATCACTACATTTAAGTATATCCATGAATCTGACTGACTGACAGTGACCTAGAGTATATTAGTGACCTCTGTTTCCATAGAGCTTCCATTTGTTGCCCGCCAACTCGGACGCTGGTAGTCCACTTTTACTAGTTACTTAAGACTGCTTCTTCGACCTTCACGACCTCAATTTGGCCCACCGTCTGATCACCTCACCTCATCACCATCGTTCTCCGAGAAACGTTGCCATCTTTCCTAAATCGAGTTTCTGTTCTCACCGAGCCCACTACCATAACTATCTGGCCTCTTACTCATCATATATGGCAGACTGTTTAACAAGATGGGTCCAGTAAAGCCAACTCTCCATCCTTTAACCACGCCCAAAACCATGAGTTTCCCTTCGGAACTCCGGGAACGCACCTACACATGTCTCGACCCAGACAGACCAGAAAAGGAGATTAAGAAAGAGGATGAGGAGAGCGAAATCGCCCTCACGCCTCCACCGGCATACACAGATTTCCTCAACACGTTCAGTCCCATCTTCTCTAGCCCTGCTACCTCTCGTGAGAACTTCTCCAAGTACATGCTCGACCGGCCTCGTCCTTCGCCTACCTCAGCCCCCACCAGCTCTACTTCTCCTTCTTTCCCCAAAGAAAGTACGAGAAACCATCCTCCATACACCGCACCACGACCTGCTAAGAGTCCGAACCACTCTCAGCGTTTGCCTCTTCCCCCACCTTACGTCTACACCCCAATGACAGACTCCCCGCGCAGCGCGCATCCTCTTCGTTCTCCCTTCACTCCATCAGACTATAGACTGCGGGCGTTCGAATCCCCAGTCAGTGAGAATGGGTTATCTTTTAGTGTACGGCATGTGGTCACTACAACCGTCACCCTTAAGCGAGCTCCTCAGCTCGATCCCCCGCCACAGGGAAAGAGGAGGAATGTCACACGTCGGACCACATAGAGTTACTGAAAGAACACTGTATCTGATAATGATAGCGTTTCGTTGATTGTTGTCTTTATTCCTCGCTTTTTCCGTTTAGCATATGCTTCTTTGCCTGTATCTACCGGTCTTACAAGGTTGCTTTTTATCTTATCGGTCACGTTGCTTTACAGTTTGCACTGGTCACAGTGTGCGATATGAACGGTTTCTTTCATTCAAATTCCAAGGCTATATGGCATGTACTTTACGGTGGGAGTTGGGAGTGTTTTCCGGAACCATGTATTTAGCATTGGCGAAATGAATGATACGACATGCGTTTTTCTCCTGCTGTTAGGTTAACTAGAACATCTCCTAACTTGATCCTCTGACTCATTCACTGTACTACCTAACTATCCTAACTACCCATTGAATATAAGTTACCTAAGTCCATAGTCCAATCCAGAAATCCACGCACTTACTAACCGACCGACCTATCGAACAATTTATCAATCTAACACAAGGGTTTAGCCTCGGAAACCCCCCCAACAAGTTTAACGCATCTCGCTTCCTGAAGGATTCCATCCTTTCCACGTGTCACCCAGCCACAACCACATCTCAGCCAATACCACAGAGCCAGCAACCAACAATCCTAATAGGTATAATTCTACGAAAAAAGTAAGATGAGCTGGGTTCGCAGCCTCACTCGTTTAATTAGCTTGTCGGCAATGCTATTTCGCTTGGACCGCTCTACCGTAGTGTAACTTTCCTTACTATACCCTGTCCAGATGGAGTAGAAGAGGGTTGCGATTGGTTCCTGACATAGTCTTTGTTGGTTTATGGTTGAAAGGAATATCGGTGAGATTTGGTAGCTTATTTCGATCCCTAGCTTACTTTTTCGATGGATTCTTTGACTTGACCGAGTAAGCCCTACGAGATCAATAAAGAAACATTGAACCTTAGGCCAGATCAACCACCACTCGGTGCTTTTGGCTGAGTGAGTTGTATTGGTGTGAAGTAAGCAGAGTAGTTCAAGGAATGCGCACATACCTATGTAGCTCCCACCTATCACTCTATTTCCTAATACTTACCCCCTCCCCCTTCCCGCAACCGTCGGGATACCTGTGCACGAAGCACAGAGACGAGGATCCCTAGGTGCGTAATCATTGGTGACCCTGCTCACTAGGAAGGCTATGCAATATGTGTTTCAAAGAAGCTCGAAATAGGCACTATATCGGCGCTAGGTTTCAGCATCATGCCAATTACAGCACTGGAATCTATTTTGGGACATTATCGCTGTACGATTGGGATATATATAGTCGAGCCAGTGAAGGGGCTACGTGAGCTGTATCCACCTTGACATGTCCTTAGGTATCAGTGGGGGCTATTTCTACTATTTAACCCACTTGTTCGCCTGGATGATGCTTCCTACAGGAGACAACGGCAGAATCGCATTCAACAACAACAACTAACAACAAACATTATCTTAAACCGTCATCAAAAAGTATTTGTGCTGAGTATAAGGAGTGAACAAGATGGTATCAAGAAAAAAAGCAAGGCATGGATAAAATATACGGGTAAATGAAGGTAAGAAGTGAAGAAATGATAACGACTGGAAAGCCAGAAGCAGTCAACAACATGAACAACTGTGAGCACAGAAACAAAACCGAAACTCAACAGTAAATAACGATGGAGAAGGGGCATGGGATTGAACGAGAGACTGAAAGAAATAGTGGAATGCAAACTTCAATAAACAAGACAAAGCATCAAAGCATCGCAAGACCGTCTCTTCACACCTCCAGCCATCTATTGCTAGACTATAAGCGAACCAAGTTACAGGTCAAAGGGATACTCACTGTGCTGTCACTATCACTCTGTCGTCGACTTTGTGCCCTATCACCAATACAGCTCGGATCATTCAGGCATATTGCATTGCATGTTCCATTGTCCGTATACTCCCCCCCACAGGCCAGGAATGATTTCCCGTGTGCTGGACAGTTTTTTATCTTTTCTTTCTTTCTTTCTTTCTTTGAGCAGTTGCCCATCACATCAACAAGAAGTCCCATTTCTTGCGCTTCATGACCTCTCGCCAATGTACCTGTGGCCTCCGGGACTGCACGGGTAGCTCTAATTGGTCAAATTGCTCAGGGTACTGTCCCTGCTCTGTCTGCTGCCTGGTGGGATGATGAGTGGGCAAGATGGCGTCCTCCTCAACTTCATGAGGAGCATCATCTTCTGTCACTGACGGAACTGGGCCTCCAGACTCTCGCCAAACCTCTTTCAAAACACGGTACATCCGGCCAAGGCTTCCCAATTCGCCCAAATAGCCAAGAGCAACGATTCTCTCCGTCAAGACTTTCCGGAAGTTACTAGACGGCGACGCATATGCCCCTGTGATGAACAAAGGCCAGACAAGGCAGCGATCAAAGCCACTGTAGCCTGCGGGTATGTACTTGAGGACCTCTATGACTGTCGCTATCCAAGTGGTAATGGCAGGGTCGTCGTAATCGACTGACGGGAGTAGGCTATAAAGATAAAGTCGAGCCGCAATACGGTACAACGCGGTCACGATCTTGGTCAACTTTTCCGGGATGACAACTCCAATGGACGTGAAGGGCACATCGAGTGTTGGATCAGCCGGCTCTGTCCAGTCGATCTGCCCCGTCATCGCTGAGACGTGGCTTAGTACAGTTATGTCGTCTATTAGTCCATCTAACCTCAACGATTCCAGGCATGCAATCTCCGAGATCAGATACATAACACGGTCATCACAGCCCATTAACTGCTGTAGACCAGACGTTTGGCCAGTGAGGTGCTTCGTGCGGTATGTATGAGAGAAATGCGGGGTCGACCCTGACATGGTGGCGCTTATAATATCAATCCATGTGATGACAGTGACGTTGAACTGATTGGGTGCATAGTTAAGCTTCTTCACGAGATGTGTAACTCCCTTGAAATGGATACTCCATGGAATATCGGGCAGGTAATCATCCTGTGTACCAAGAGAGCAATGGTACAATATATACGCAAGCGTTGCATCTATCACCTGCATATAGCCAGTCCCTTTGTTCAGAAGGCGACAAAGGTGCGAGATAGAGTCATACCGATGCTGCATAATGTCATGATCCATCTGGTCCTCCATACCCTGGCTGCTTTTTAGATGAATTGCAGCCACACTGAGGCAGCAATGGAAATACGAGCGATTACTTTGCATAAGACCGAAAATATCCCTGATACGCGCAGGGCCTGCCTGATGGACATCCACGATAGGGAATACCAATTGCATAACGTTGTCTAGAAAGTGCTCAAGAAGCGGGCGATCCTTCTCATCCACAGGCATCATCGTCTGCAAGCATGCCGAGAGAGACCTGTTCTGGTATGCAAAGCCTGGGGGACTCATGGAGCCGAAGGGCTGCAGTGGGTTGAAATTGTTCGCGAGCCAGTTGTTACTGGCCAATTGCGGGGTTGACATCTGAGGTTGTGCTAGGTTCATGGTGTCAAACCCTGGAAGGGCTAGGTTGTTTTGCAAAAAATCGTTGTTTAAGAACATTTCTTGCTCGCAATTGATATTAATGTCGAAGGGAGTGACAGGGGTCGGGAGAGGTGCTGGTGCTCCTGGTGCTGGTTTCGGCTCTATTGCTAGTCCAATGGTTGGTCCCGGAACTATTGATGATCCTTGAGCTGCCTGCTGCGCTGGTGTTGCGAAAGGGTTTTGCTGCTCTGGAAGCACCGAGCGGCTGACGTCGAATTCCGACGTTGTTGGGGTCTCTTCGCATAGAGCCTCGATCTTATCCATATATTCTGGGTACTTCTGTTCAGTTATGCCAAAAGTTGGGACTCTCAGCCTTTGACATACCTTTCAAGCATCCATTTTTCTCCATAATTTTCGTCTGCCGGATCCTAACTTTGATCCTTTCTCTTTGGCTGCATCGCTGCTCGTTTGTGGCCCACCATCGAGGCGGTCTGTATTCGCATTTAAGAGCATATGTTGTACATGACTTGCAATTTGGCCGAGTCTCATCACATTTCTTCCTCCTCAGCCGGCAAGTAAAGCACCCTACACATGCGCATGGTTAGCAGTGTTTTTACAAAGGAGGAGCAGTGTCGTTGCAATCGGGGTGTCTCTTAGAAATGGACGCCTGTACCTGACCGTGACCTACGGTAGGCCTTCACTGCTGGCCTATCAGAGGACTCGCCAGCTTCAGTCGAGTCCGATGAAGTCCGGGCCATTCGAGCAGAGCGCGGCATCCTCGGATGGCTGGTGCTGACAGAGAGACTTGGACGAGATGATAAATACAGAGCACTGTTGGCTGGAGGGTTGACAATAATAGGGAAGCTCTAAGGTTGTTCGCGATATCTTGGTTGACTTTGCTGAGAAGCGATGGTGATATACAAGTGGTGACCTCTGCTGTCAATTGAAGCGAAGATGGTACAGAGGACGGAGGGATAGGCTGAGGCAGGATGGGCAGGGCTTTTATGAAGCCATGCGGTCTTGGTATTCAGAGATGTCTTGGATCGGACGGCTAATCCTCAAACAAGGTGTAGACCCCTCGTGCTTCTATTTTTTCCCCTAGGTTGGGAGGATATTGTTTCAAGTTTTGCTAGAACACTCGAACCTCGAGTGGAGATTGACGCCGAGCAACGACCGTAAATCGGCATTGTGGTCTCGGATAGGCTGAAGAGACTAAATTGGGATGTCTGATGGTGGTTAGAAGTGTTGGTTGACATGGTTCCTGAAGTTGTGAGGTTGATCACCCACGCCGTCATGTTAGACGCGGACTCGAAGCAGATGGCAGCAGGGATCACGTTGGGCGGACGGCTAATGTTCCTGCCAGGGTCTAAAGGTTGTCTAATCTAAGGGTGGTCGCTATGCGTGCTGATTGGTGGCTGAATAGCCATTACTCTAGATTTGGGGATTTTAGAGCTTTTCGACTCCCACCACGCATAGGACTCCGAATTTTTCCGCAGAACTTAGATATCTACTATCAACGATACTATACGTCCAATATTTTGTTCATCCCTTTTTGAAGCGAACATTTTGCGATTTTTTACGAATTTTCGTGAACAAAAGTGTGTATACTGCTGCACCTTTTCTTAGTCGCCATTGAAATTTGGGTCGACATAAAGAGCACAAGATTATCTGACAGTTGACTTGATGACCCAATCACCGGGAGCGGAAGGTCCAAGTGGGGCTCGGCCCGTGCAGCGGTGGGGCGGATCGAGTGACGCTTGGACATGATAACGGGCATACGACGAGCCTTAATTAGCAACATTTAACCGCCAAAAATAAAGTATACGGCAATTATCAGCGTCAATCCATGCCTATTCATTGGATTATGGGAATATAAGCATGTTTATAATTAGCTAAATGACTACTTTAGCGTCAATCTCCTATTAATAACTTGTGAAGTTGTCATAATTAGCAACAATACGCTACTGACATGCGGGGTACACTTCAAGGCTTGCATAGTTCGCTGCCGCCGACAACAAAGAATACAATCCAATGATTAAGCCTGGAAATCCTATGTGCAGGTTAAGCAAGAATTGAATCCAAGTAAAGGGCCAATTGCGTCAGATTATTCTACTTGGAAACCAAACAACAATATACTGAATATAGATAAACAAGCACTCTATCTTGGTATCCACCTTCGCCCTCAACCACGGTATCACCAACATCGCTAAGATCTAACTGCGGCATCCTTAATTCTAAAAAAAAAGTGTTCCTCCCAGGTTCAATGTCTTGATATAGAACATCTTTAAATGGTTCTTTTAATAGAATAGTATATGCCGATGATGCAGTCCCAAGAACCTATCCAGAAGTATACTTTGTGCCTTAGCTAGTACGGTGGAATACACTAAGCTACCAACACATCTTATTTTAGCATATATGACAGGTGAATTCTAACCATCATACTGCGCAACAGCGAAGCGCTGCACAGTGCATACAATTGACTATGTTGTAGTTCTCATAACTCGCGATGTCCGACTACGCCGTACTCGCTTCCTCATGCCGAGCGAGGACTTAGTGATATTGGGCTAAAAAACGGTCCCAATACGCCCAGGAAAAATTCCAAGCAATTCTTCCACAGATATGAGTAAGAATTTAGAAATCAGTAGCAAACCAATAATCGTGCAGGTTACCTAGAATTGACATGTGATGAGTGTGGTCGTCCCATACTAAGTGATGTAGCGCAAAGTGATTGTCACAATCACACCGATTCCCCCCGCTTCCTCCGTCACCTGACCCGTCTGTCCCCTCACTCTCCCCAACTTCCTTGGTTTCCATCGTCTTTTTCTCTACATTGTCTATGTTCAACAACATACCTCTCAGCTAGATACCCTATCAATGTGCAGCAGATATCATAGAACATATAATGTAAAGCCGCACTCTATGTATGTACATGCAATGGACGGACGTAGTAGGCAGTCACTCAAATATAAAGAGCTCAGAAAAAAGTGGTAACAGTATGTAATCCGTACTAAATTATACCCTAATAAGTTCTACGCTAATTTCGATCACTATAATATTACACTCAAAGCCAACGGTAAATGATAGGTACTTACACCCATGCAATGCAGTCGGTTCACATGTCACTATACAGTAGCTCCACAATGCTGCAAAAGCACGAGAATGGAATGAAAAGGATCCGAGATTCGAATCCTGGACGAGAAGCATGGTCAGTTTCCCGATGCCTAGGACTAACTTACAAGATAATGAAGTTCCTTAAAAAGAGGACATCCAGCTACAGGCAGTGTGGGAAAAGAAAGGGGGACGAAGAGGAGGAAGTAACCGCAATGGTATAGTCGAGGTTTAGCAGAAGCAACTAACAACACCCAAAGTCATTGGGAGTAAGGTACCATCCTTCGTTACCGCAGTGAATTCCGCTCCCAGAGAAGGTGGGATCACCAGTCTATATAAGTGCTGTCTTGGAAACGCCATAGGAGGTTGGTGATGGGTATGCGTGGCGGATCACTAACGCATTGATCACAATTGCTTGGGGGGTTGGTTGGCTAAGACGCTCTCAACGGGCTGGCGCCCATACTTACGAGAGTAGACAAATAGAAATGGACAAAGATCCAAAAGAGAGCGAGAAAATGACTCGTAATAACTTCCTGAGACCCTATTCTCCGCACCGTATTCGAGCCATGGAAGCGAGGGATTGGTCACTGAACAACCAAGGCGAAACGATGAGGGAGTCGGCGGGCGGGTATCGATAGAATCTCATTGCTCCGAGAGAAGCTGGAAATAGGCGGTGCAGGAATCTTCAGGCGCTAACCGCTCCGCCAGTCACGGGCTTGCATCTCCGTAGACCTCCACCAGCTCGGCGCGTAGAGAAACCACAAACTTTCTTTCTTCGACCTCTCCCAACCCTCCGTGGGCTATTTTGGATTTCCAATCTACGGGAACTTTCCCACGGCGGCAATTTATTGGACAGGATGAATGTCGGATCTCTGCGTTGGGGTCCAACCTACTGCAAGTTGGTCACTCGAATCACCTCTTGTCCAGATTTCTCTTCCATTCCCAACCACTTGCCGTACCCTCTTTGTGAAGGCGATACCACTACGTTTCACTATCCCTGCATGTCACGGACTTAGTTCTCCATGCGACATGGAGTGATTCGATCCTTCAATCTTTGTCGCCGTGCTACAGTTTCACCGCTACCCCCTCCCTCCGAACGACCTCTGTCGGCTAGACTCTCATATACTTATACTTTGGGCGGTCCTAGTTCTCCAATTTCCCTGAATCTTCTTCTACCTTTCCCCCATCACGTTCCCTGTGCCACTCTGTGATACTTGACACCCTCCTTTTGTTTCCTCTGTTGCCGATCAAGCCTTGTTTGTTATGAGTACTCATGATTTCCCAGAGTTATTGACTAACTCTCACTACATTGACTGCGACATCAATTAAATAAATATATCGACGTGGAATATCACTGCTTTACTAGAGAGTCACTTAACTTGCATCAGCCAACGTACACACTATGGTAAGAAACCATCTAAATGGTCCACAGTTGATCGGTAATCTTCTAACTTAAGGTGGGACAGGAGTCTTTACGCAGTCGACGTAAGGCAGCGCCTGCATCTCTCGACGTGAAGAGCACCACCCAATTTTATCCATCCTGGACAGTCGTGCAGAAAAAGCGTCAGTCTGAATCTACCGACTTTGACGACACCGATTTCGAATATGGATCCTCGGACGAAGAGTCTCCACGCAGGAGTATGAGCTCAGTAGGTTCCCCTCTTCACTGCTAGTTACAAATTCAGATGGTTAATAGCGTGAGTAGTTCGGTCGCGATAGTAGATCTTCTATTTCTACCCCAGAGCTACCAACTCCGGACAATGCCCCCAAGGACCCTTTCAGCTTCCGGGTTGACGGCAAGATCGAGGGGCCCTCTGGGCCTCATCTCTTCAGATCGTCTATTGCTTCTTATGGGTCTGCGCCATCGACCGCCGAAATCGATGTCTACTTTGAGAGATCCCCAATCCAGTCTCAGCTCGTCGTGACCCCATATTCTGGGACTCTGTTTTCTGAAACCCCCAGTACTCAGTCGCAATTCGCTCCTACTGCCACATCTAGCGCACAATCTCAGTTCTTAGAGACCCCAAGTACTCAGTCACAGCGTTCTCTTGCTGAGAGCTCAAACTCTAGGACCCAGAACTCCGAAACCCCGAGCTACAGGTCACAATTTTCTGAGTCCCAGGGCTCTACATTTCAGTACTCTGAGCCCCCAAGTGCTCAGACAAATTTTTCGGAGACATCAAGTACTCAGCTCCAGTTCTCTGTGGCTGAATCTCCGAACTCGAGATCTCAGTTTTCAGAACCTCCCAGTGCTCGGTCTTTTTATTCGCAGACGTCGAGTACTCGCCCCCAACTCTCGGTTCCTCAGACTCCTAATTCTAGGACCCAATATTCAGAACCCCCAAGTGCTCGATCTCAGTTTTCAGAGAGAAGTACTCAGTCCCAGCTCACTTCCGAGACCCCTTACTCCAGGACTCAGCTCTCTGCGAGCGAAGTCTCTATGAATCGGTACCAGTTCTCTCCATGTACGCCCAAGGCTTTCCCTACTGTTCACCCAGACGTTTCACAGGTGGAAGAGAGTGAAATTCGAGGCTGGATGCCTAATCAGGTAGCACACTGGATGCACATTGCTGGCTATGAGGACTACGTTATCGAAAAGTTTCTCATGAACGACATCACTGGCTCTGTCCTGATCACCCTTCAAATCGAAGACCTCAAAGAGCTGGGTATACAGTCTTTTGGCAAGCGTCATCAACTGATGTCTTCGATTGATCATCTGCGGAAGACTATGCGGAAGACGCCAGACCCCGAAGTACAAGCCCTCGCACGTAGGATTTCGTATGCGATGTCGGTATCTCCAACGGGTGAAGTGCTTTCTAGGGAAGCAATTGACCCAGATGGTGGTCGAGTGGTTGTGCAGGGGGAGTCTGTCTCCATTGTCGGTATTGAGCAGGTTCTTCCAAAGCCACATAACTGCTCCAAGGGAGAAAAATGTCCAAAGTATAGAAGGCGTCAGCGCCAGCTGGAGAAGCTCGCTGCGGAATTTCCTGACGCTGTTCTCCTGCCAGGGGGCTCAGTTCTTACCGGGAATCCAGGAAACCCAGACACAGCAAAGAATCTGCTGCGTCCTAAATCAGACGCAGAGCCTTCGATTGTAGCATCCTCGGATATTTTTGGACCAGCCCAAGAGACCCCCAGACTTTGCGAAGAAGCGCTGAATGGGGTCCAGAAACTAGATCCGCAGGAAAGCATCCGGCAATTCCTCAGTTATCAACATGTGGACGAGGATTGCCCTGAGCAAGTGACAGAGCCAGCCTTGGCTGCTACTCGGCCAGCAGAGCCAGTGCCTGCGCTTTCTCCACCCACCACCCACACAAATCACATGGCTGCGAATCTGCGCAGCCTTCCCAAGTTGCAAATCCCTACGGATTACGACTCGGATGAGCTTACAACAGCCGTCACTACCCAGCGAACAATAACCCCATCAGCGGCAAACCGGATGTATGGTTCTCCGACTGCCATCCAACAGTATGGACCGTTCAGTTCTTTGAGACATACGGACCACTATCGCCAAGGTACACCCTTTTCTGAGATGGACGCCCCGATCACCGCAATTCCCAATGACCCTATTGGCCGCGAAACTTCTCAATCTGTTCCACCAGATATGCGGTACGGAACCCTCATGCAGCTTCGCCACCAAGAACAAGCTGCACGTAGCGGCTACTTACGCCCCCAACCTAGCCCACCGCTACGTCGTATTCATCAGGGACGGCCGCTTACCCCTATCGAGGACCCAGCAGACCTGAAAAAGAGAAGCCCCCGTATTGGATTCAGCACTAACAGTTCCTCGAATTCATCTCTCGCTTCGGACCCTGAGGTGATCAAGAGCGGATATATGAAGAAGCGGAAGCAAGCCCGTTTCCTTCGCCACGAATGGCAAGATGCCCATTTTACCTTGCGTGGCACCAACCTGGACATGCACAAGGATGAGCTTGCTGCTATTCGCAACTCTAAAGCCTTAGACACAATCGACGTCGATGATTACGCCGTCGCCTGCTCTTCACTGGCTTCCAGCTCCAAGTTGACTGCTGCGTTTAAACGTTCCATCCTGCGCAATGGCAACAACATCAGCAAAGATGACGCAGCCTTCGCCTTTTCCCTCATTCCTTCAACCAAGGAAAATGAGAAAAAAGCATTTTTTGGAAACAGCAATGTCAAGAGTCACCATTTTGCAGTCAAGACTCGAGACGAACGCATTGACTGGATGCGAGAGCTGATGCTTTCTAAAGCCCTTAAAAAGGGCAGAGAAGGTGGTGCTGAGATGCAAGTCAATGGAAATTTTATTTAAAGTTCTACTTTCCAGTTTACTTCACCATCGAAATTCTTTCCAGATTGCATGACACATTTCATCAGATTGATATACATGTATTTCTACCTCACATTGCATATGTGGCTCTTCTGTGTTCACTCGTTGCATGATACTTTCATATGGCATTTTACTTGAGTTTCCTTTGTTACGACCTCATGAACATGAATAAGACGCTTCGTCGCAGGACGGCCAAGTCAGATACCCGAAATACCCTTCCTTTCTTCAGCCTTTTGTATGTCCTGTTGTACAAGGCTTTCCATGTATATACAAATCTGTCACGGCGTCAATTAGGAATTTTAAGGGATCAATTCGAACCTCTAAGGTGATGTGATCATTATGCTCTCATAATAGTAGGCCGCCTTAGTAGAAGGATGCCGGACGGATAGAGAGAGGGCGTCTTTTGAATTGGTATAGTGGTACATATGATGACCGAGTACTGGCACATTCCCTTCAATCAAGCAGTGCGCAGGACCAAGCGTTCTGTTGGCTGCGAACATTTCCCTGGAAGATATGTAGCCACCGATGGCAGATGGACCGGTTCAAACTTGCATATTTAGTTCTGCAGATAAGAGGTTTATTACGGGGTACAAAACTCAGAGTAAATTAGTGACCTTTTCCTTAGTACATTAGGCGATTAGGTCATGCCAAGGAATAAAGACGGCTAGTAAATGCCCCTCTTTTTGCCGAGTGGTCTACCGCCTTTATTGGTTGTTAGGACACTTCGTGCAATTGCGTACTCAGTGCAAATGTTTATATTGGTCTCACTTGTGGTCAATTGAATCTGGCTAGTGAACAATACAGCAAGGAAAAAGGAAAAAGGAAAAAAAAAAAAAAGTTAAAATAAAATACAAAAAGGAAAGAAAGAACCAAAGAAAGCCTGATGTCGTGTGCTTTGGCAATTGCTACAATGGCATCATCTAGCTCCTATGTGACATTGAACAACAAGACCTGTCGGGCTATGTGACTTATGCCGTATACACAAGTCATGTTGCGTTACCGCACCAGGTTCTTCAGGTTGTATGGTCTGTCAAGCTCGCAAGTCAGCGTGTACCTTTGATCAAAAACCGCCTTCTCGGCCTGCACGTTCGCAGTCAGGAAAGAATCGCCAGCTACACCAACAGCCTAACGAAACAATCGCGCGCTCATGGCAGGTATACCGTAGCTTGGCACCTAGTACAGAAGCAGGCCAACTACCTTTGGTCCAGCCAGGTGTAGGCAGCGGCAGTGCAACTGTTAATCAGTCTCCAGCTTCCTCGTCTGCTTCAAGTTATCAAAGCCCCCTAGTGGCGGAGAGCTTGACGGAGGTGTTGGACTTCCAAATGTTGAACCCTCACGTTGATCTTTCTGCATCTATCTCTCGAAGAGACGGGGAAGATAATGATGGCTCACTGGAACTTACCAAATCGAAGTTTGCAGAATTGTATGGGCTTACGAGCGACATGGAGCCTATACTCATGGTAAGAAGCCCCTAATCTCTAGAAGATGAGTTTCTAATAATGGTCTCAGCAACGTCGTCCGTATGATTTCCAGTCACATGAGTTTCGCCTTGAAAACCATAGTATTCAGCGTGTACTCCGGGAAGACATGGGAATGCAGTATCCTGTAGCTTTCCCACGAGGTAAAGGATGAAAAGGCGATAGGTTACCATGGCTATATCGAACAAGACGGAATTGAGCGCTGCGTTGCGCCGTACGGCCCTAGTCTTATTCTTTTTTTTTTTTTGGAGTATAGTTCACCCGTGCTATCCTATCCTGCACAGGCGTGGTCTTATGAAGAGATATTTGAGATCTTACCGCGAGATTGAAGCGCCAATTTTAGGAGCGGTGTATCTCTTTGCTATGAATTGGTGGATATACGGCCGAGAGCTTAGTAACAGACCGACGTCGAATGAAGCATTGCTTAGAGAAGAAGTTGCCAAAGCAATCCAGAATAGCTATCACCGACCTAGGTTGTCGTCCGTTGAGGCGACTTTACTCTTGCTGCAATGTAAGCCAGAGGATGCCTTGAATCCAGATCATACTTGACCTGGGGATATATTAGTCAAGCCTAGCCATATTCATGATGATGACTGGGCGGTGGAAGACATTACAGATGATGATTTCTCTGACGGTGATGATGACATGAAGCCTTGCAGCCTCGAGGTTCTCGTGAACGATGTACATACGGGGAGGAGAGAGTTCATAGAAATGGTTACCTAGTCTAAGGTCCTTAGTGGGGTATTAAAAGGGATTCTTTTCTCTCTGCGCTAGTAAACTTCAGGATACCGCTGAACTCTGCTGACGGGCACTTCCAATACTAGATAGTCTGAGTATGTGGCACGAGAGTATCCACCCTTCGCTACTCATGGACAAACGTGCTCCTCGACAAACTCTGTGCTAATGGTGCGTCAGCTCTCTCATACTATTCTTCTGGGCTAATGAAACAAGAATTCCTTTATTTATTCTACCATAGCCTAGTTATAACGGTTCTGCGGAGAATCATCCGGTCCACAGCACTTGCGCCACTCTGCTCGGACGTCGGTGTTCTCAACCATACCCGAAAACTAGTAGTGATTTAGCTGAAGCTGCAACGGCTTTCTTCCGGCTTTCTTCCGCGGGCTACGCCCGGACCATCTAGAGACATTCTCTTCCTTCTGAAAGTCTCCATTGTGTCCAAAGCCGCCTCAAATTGGAGGTTGCTCTTTGCTGAAATATTTACCTCGTTTAGCGTCAGGGTTTAGTTTCTCTTTAATTGGTTCGTTTATCACCCTGCTTCTGGTCACTTCTTGCTCAGAAACCGAAAGGGCTCATTACTGATAATGCCTCAATGATTACCTGTGGAGCCTCCGTGTTATGGGTAAAGGAAGCGAGCCAATGCGTTATGCCGTCAACCGCCTTGGAGGGGCGATTCTTCGCGGCATGGAACATGCTTTGGCCGTACAAATTGCGACGGCGCTTTCAGATCCTATGTTAAATGTTCAATATGGCTCTCTTGCGGCACCAATTGCACAATCATCGGTACAACCTATATCTCCTAACCAGGTCTCTCGCATTGACTTGGGTTTTATACAGCTATACCGTCAGCTTCTTCCCATACTCTAGGGAATTTGCTTACTCCTTTCATTAATGAAGATCTAATAAATCTGAGCTTAAAAGAGTTTGACTGGCTTGCCAGAAATTGATATGAGGTTGAGTATGAAAGGAGCATTTGTTTTATATCCTCTTTGTTGAGATACCATGAATTTAAGTGTCATGATGATCATCGCAAAACGCCAGAGGCTATGTTGAATGCATATATTGTTTAATGCTTGTTGGTGTCAAGATAGCTTCTTTGGCTTCTTCTTTCCCCCGTTTTTCTTGTATTTTTCTATTCTCAATATCTGGCAGGTCACAGAAACTGTCTGAAAACCTGAATATATGAGGTTCACATTGATAGGACGTTGCTAACACCAGAGAAAAACGAACTGAAAGTGACTTCTCAATTATCCACGAACAGTCCATATCTCGGGTTCCCGCCTTGCAGCTGTAGTATTTCGGTTGGAATTGATAACTAATCGGTCTTCCCTCCACAAAAACCTCTAGGGTATCTTCTATCATAAGGGTTTTTACTTGCTCGTCTTGCTCGATTGAAACATTATCATGCCTGACTAGTTCATGGCCATCAACTTCTCGGGGCAGGTACAACTTGTACTGATCAACCCAGAAGTCATCCAGAGGAGGAGCGCAGAGAGATAGTGAGATGGTGAAGGTGGATCTCTCAGATCCGGTTTTCGTAGGACTGAAACGCAGCCAATAGCCGGAAAGATCCGGATCTGCGTGAAAGAGGACACCAAATGATGCTGCACACTTGAGAACTTGAAAGACATGAGCGTCGGTGTACCGGTATTGGATGAGGTAGGGTACAGAAAGTGCTTCCTACTACTCCATAATAAGAGTCTAGCTTGACGGAAGCGAAGCAGAAAATTGGTCCCGAAAGAAATAGCTCTGTCAGAAGCTCCTCAGTTAGCTCAATTCGGAGAGATCCATCGGCAGCTGTAGTAGGTACCTGTCGCGGGTACGCCATGTCTCCTCCCCACATCCACTTCTTGTCTGATTCACAACGACTGGCGATCCAACCAAAATATACGCGCTTTGAGGGATCCCCAGCTTTAGGGCAAGACTTTGCGGCGTACCGCCTCCTCCCATCCCATTTCCTGGCGGAACTATCCTTAGGCTTCCGGAAGGGACCAGGCGGTGAATCCGACATTTGGTACACGGTCCCAGCATAGGGGAAGAAAATCGCAGTAAACAAGGTACCATTTACCATCGGGAATCGTGAATAATTCCGGACATTCGGGGCAGAACATGTCATTTGGTGCGAAGAAAGGTTCGGGCTCCAAATGCCAAGTGCTCAGGTCTCTTGATGCCAACAACGCAAGACCCCCTGGTCCAATATGGGCCTTTCGACAGGCGTGTAGCTACTAACATCCAATACTGCTTCTCACCCTCGTTGAAAAGGACATACGAGTTACGGAAGTCGACTTCCTCAAACGAAGCGAGGTTGGCTGATGTCTCCGTACTTATCGAGATTGGCTCTGGGTATTTCACGAACGATGAGCCTTCCATATCAGGCGACACTCCATGAAATGATCACTTTTGCCCCATTCTGGAACAGGTTATGTCCTATATAAAAGATATGCATGTTCCCGTCAGGCCTCCGCCAGGCCCCTTAACGGCTGAACCAGTCCAAGCGCCATCAGTATCATGATTTATAACCTCCTCGTCTGGAATGATGGCTGGGGAGTCATCTCGGCTCCATCGAATCAGGTCCTTGGAGCGAAGATGCGACCAATAGGAACGAGGCCTCTCGATGATGAATAGTATGATGAGGAGTTGTTAAATGAGAGAGATGGTAAGTATCATCGACAATGATAGGTATCGCATCAGCGGATCCCTGGTTTGGAGGTGGCCGTCTGAAGGATAACGGCGATACCGTCGTAGACGACACCATTTTGATTGAGATCTGTTTGTCGGTCGTATGTATGTGGCAGTAATCGGCTGAAGTGTTTGTGGGAAGTTTAGGAATATCGACGCAGCACATTGGTGTAGGGAGCACACCCGCTCAAATCACTCCATAGCCATTTCTACAGACATCATCTCATCATCTGCTAACCTTCATCCTTGTCGCTGGCCGAGTCTGCGGCGACTTTCCGACACCAAGCCCTAAAGAAGATGCGGTCTTGGCACCTGGGCAGCCAATCGGCATCGTCCATCTGCTCGTGCCGGGACCGTATGGCGCCGTTGCTCCATGGGGAGATGCGACCCGGGGAGAGCTTCAGGGCTTCGATTGGAACAGTCGTTTGTTCAAGCTGAGAGAGTGTGGAGTAGCTCTACTCCATCCAGGAAGCATCCAGGAAGCTGGTAAGTGGCTCATGACCAATATATGGCTTCGAGCTGGTGAAATTTTATGGGCAAGCTCTCTCGTGCATGCCGTCGGCATCTTATTCCGATCTAACCCTTGCCTGTAGCTCTAGTCCAACATAAACTGACATGAGCTACATAGTACTTAAAAAGTGGACCACTACCTCAATTCAAATTTTCCTCCTTTCTACAGTTTGTGCTTCTGTTCGAAAAAAGCTTCTGTTGGTTGGGTTTACTACTAGGCTCCGAAGAAGACCGCCTACAGTCGTGGGCTGGGTCGAGAACTTTTACGCCTGGCTTTTCTGTGCCTGTGCTACACTTGATGTATGCCTTGACGGTTATGACGGGGTATACTTTACAGGCGTATCTGCCATGGATGCCTTCGTCGAGCACTTCGGCCAGAAGCAGTCCGATGGGTCTCACGCCATTGCGGCCGCCTGTCTTTCGCTCATGACCTCAGTCATCAATATCGGATAATTGGTGGACTCCTTAACGGCAGCGCCGCTCAATAACGTAGTTGGTCACAGAGGGATGTTTTTCATTGCATCAATAATGATTATTGTGGGCGTGATCTTACAATTAGCGACAGACCACAAACATTCAATGATTATTGGAGGCCGGATCTTGCTGGGATACGGGATAGGGAACTTCTCAGCGGCGTCCCTGTTGTACATCGGAGTCCGTTATATTCCAACATATACAGAGAAACGGGCTACTAACAAACAGCATAAGGAATTACCCCTACTCGGATACGTGGCCCGTTGCTCATGTGCTGGCAGCTGGTCCTGTCAATCTCCCAGATTGTTTCCGCTGCCATTAACCGCGGCACACAAGGCATAGACAGCACGGTAGCATACTATGTTACCATAGGGGTACAATTAATCTTCCCTTTGATAGTCTTAACTTCCTCTAGTAGGTACCAGAATCCCCACGCTAGTTACTCCGCAGGAACAAAGTAGAGGCGGCCAGAAAATCATCGCAAAGTGTGAATCGCGACGATAAGTCCTATATTGCGGAAGAGGATCTAGCCATTTTAAAGCGCGACATAGACAATGAAAAGCAGCTCGCTCAAGATTTATCCTGGATGGACCTGGTCATGGGCCCAATCGAGCGACGCAAGACCATTTATTCCGCAGGAACACTCATCGCACAACAGGTGAACGGTATCCAGTGGTCCTACTACTTCGGCACCATCTTCTCCAAAGCAATTAGGCTCTCGGACCCATTCCTAATGACATTGATCATTTTCATCATCCAAGTTGTTGCCGTGCTCTGCGCGGTGTTTTGCGCCAACAAACTGCCCAGGCGACCACTCCTCCCCATCACCACGGGCACTGTGGGCGTTTCTATCTTCGTGGTGGGGATGTCTGGGGATCCCAGGCGGAGAAGCCTCCCCTACAGTCGGCAAGGTGATCATCAGCTTCGTCATTATAGAGATCACAGCATTCAACTTCGCCTGGGGGCCTTTAGGTTACACTATTGTAAGCACCCCATATAACTCCCCGCTATTTACGAGTGCCTTACTAACAGCTTTAGGCCTCCGGAATGGCCGTTGGTCGCAACAGAATCAGGATCTATGCTGTCGTGTAGCCTGCTTCTTGGTAAGAATCCTGACGAACATATCCTCCTCAGATATCAAACATCAAATACTAACAGGAGAAAAAAACCAACAGATAACCGTCTGGGCGATCGCCCTCAACCTTCCCTACCTCTAACACTCCGCTAATCCTGGCCCTAAAACCGGCTTCGTGTACACAGGGCTTTGCTTTCTCCTTAGCCTATGCTTATTTCTGTGTCGGCGAGGTCACTGGCCGCTCGATGGAGATAACCCGGTTCTTCGTCAATGAGATCCCAGCACGCAAATGGCGGGATCAGCCTTTTCCTGCCGTGGGGTGTACTCCATCTGAGAAAAGTTCGGGCAGTAACGAGAAGAATGGTGTGGGTGTAGAGGTTGCAAGACCGTGATTTGCAATCCGTGTCTTGCGTGGAGATCTATACGTGTATGATACTAACGAAATATGTTGGCCAGTTGGATATTGATGCGTAACGAGTCGTGAAGGAGTCATAAATCAGATTCGGCGTCGCTGAAAACTATCTTCTTTAGATCATAGTCCATGGTACAAAAATGATTCCGTCCAAGAGAATAACCAATCACCCCATCATCCTCACAACAACATACAGCCAGCCATCCCCGTACGCCGAACTCCTAACAACTTCCTCCACCGGAGCTGACATAGGCACAGCCGCACCATGTAGCATAGGTTTCGCTAACACGGGTGTCCTCCGACTTGGGAACAAATTTGGGAGTAGTGAATGCAAGGCCGTACCTATCGTCTGTGTCTGCGGCGTGACACTACTCCGTGAAAGAGTCAATTGGCTGGCAGCTACGCTGGATGGAGGGATCGACGGGGGAACCGGTGACTGGACTACTTTGAGAGAGGGAGATCCAGAGTCTGGTGGTAGGGGGAGAAATATCCGAATAGGGATGTTTCGAAACAATTGGTTGAGTGGAGGAAGGAGGGTATGAGAGATTCGTTGGAAGGATGGGAGATCCACTGTTTCCATTAGTACTGTGTACGGACTCCGACATGTTCTTGGTGAGAGGGAGGCAGGAGACCATACCATCCTGAACAGCCTTCCATAGTCCAGACGAGTCTTCCTTCGAGAGACTCATAATGCCCTTTGCGGTTCCGTTCCGCAGGAAATCCGCTTCCTTGACGCTGTTGATGAAAGCGTCGTGCATGACTATTCCGTCGCCGTCTAGCCGGACTAGTTCTTCATCTGGCCAGTCGCTGAAATGCACGGTCAGGGTCCATGGTAGTGGGCTCTCTGGGCCGTTGATGTCCCAGTCTGCATCATCTAGTTCGGCAGTCCCTTTGGACGCTGGATCAGCGCCCGCGTAGAGGTCGTATAGCAGGCCGACAGGAAGATGCCATTTTAGAGGGACACCTTCGAAGGAGAACCATCCATCGTGAGGTCGAGATTGGGGATCGATCAGAGAAGGTGAGAAAAATGCTCTTAGTCTGGGTAGCAGAGATGGAAGATATGATATTCGGGGATACGAGATCTAGACCGCGTCAACATTGTTCGACAAATGTGACGATGTGCCATAGAAGGTAGAAATTACAAGATATGGGTCAGTCTGATCATATATTCGACTTTCTGATGGGGCGAGCTTAATCTGTAATGGTAGTCTGCCGTCCCATACGGCTTTTTGAATACTGTTGAGAGTTGCTTGTGCTTCCATCTCGCCAGTTGTTCGATGATGGATATTCAAACTCGTAGTATACTACGCGAGGTTAGCATATCGCTTGATATACGTCCTGTATGGGCATGTGTACCGCGATTTAGCCCTTCGATCATAAGAACAACCCGAGTTCTCGTCTAAGTATACACGGTTACAGCTGAGACTTCGAGATGTCGTCGCTTTCCCCGCTGTCAGCTCATCAGCATGGTTGAAGGACCTTTTCACACACACGTTGCGCACTGTCTGTGTAGAGATAGGATATGTATCACACAACCAATCATTCGCCAGTATTTGGATACCTCAAAGAGAATAGGTAAACTCTCAACAAGAGGAAGAAGTTTGATGGATTGATTCAAGTTCATATTTAGAAACGGCAAGTTACCCGATTTGGTACGCACGTGATGTATATGCCTAAGGCAGAAATCTGGTTGGACGATATAGAAACGTCTCAACAAGGAGGACAGAGGATAGCACTAGAGACAAGAGAAGATCACAATCATGATAGCTTTAGCCCTGGTAGCAGCTAATACTCAATAACATGTGTTTAGGATATCGCAATAGCTTACAAAACAGCCAGCCAATTTGTCCGGGCGCCACAACAAGTCAGATTCACGATTTTGCTCGACGTCACTCTAAGAGAACTCTCATTTGCAGCTCACAATATCGAACACATGAAATCATAGGTTGGGGTTATAGCCATTGTGTAATCACACAATACGAAGTGCATACGGTACTAAATTACTGCCAATTGCACATCACAATCTCCTGCGGATGCCACTTTCCTTCAATCGGACCAGTGCCAGTCTAGGTTTTGGCTTGGTCTACCTACTAGACGTCTAGTACCAGGTAACATGATCTAGAAATCCCGACGATCCTTTCCAACAATGTCTTCAGTTCTATCCTACCATTGTACCAAGCATCATGGCCGCCTCGCCGGATGCAATGGCTAACCATGCAACCGGGATCACGATAACCCTCATACAGGACTATACTTTGTTTGCCCTCCAATTACTTGACTCGATCTGGCTAAGAATGTTACTAAGGGCTAACTCGGCAACTGTAGAGCGGTAATATTTGGATAAGAACTAGTAATAGCTTTATATCCAAACCGCCCTTCAGTCTCGCTCTATTGCTTCCTGTCTATGAGACGGTGGATATATCCTAAGAAGGCAGCAATGAAGATGGGTAGTTGTAAACTGGAGGGGCTGGCGAGATTATCTGTAAGATATACGGTGCGCTAATCACCATCCGGGGGCTTGCCAACATTATCCTTGCAGCTGAGATCGTATGCAACCTTTTCAGACCTAAGTACGACAACAGGATTAAATCTCAATAACCCAACCTGTTTCTGCAATGCGTCTTCACCCATCGGCAGCTAGGGCATCTCTGTTCTTGACCAGCATTGGATTGTCACTAGCTTGACGAAAACCGACCAGGGGTTGCTTTGGGGGGGCATATGGAGGCGCAGCCGTATGGCATGGCATTTCAAATTATTTTAGTTCTAGTGGTGCCTTCGCAAGATCATCCGTTGATCTTATGGTCCTTATCAGGGTCGTCGTGGCTGGCTCCACGCTTGCCTTATAATTAGTCTCCATATATTGAGTGTGGAGGCACCAACAAGAAAGAACACAAGCAGTGCAATCTCCTCAAATTACAGCGTCAGAGCGGTTGGCGTTCGTTATACGTATGTACTGCCCTCATTAAGTTGAATATGGGGTCCCGATATCCTGAAGCATTGGTGCTTTCGCCGCGTATCTAGTTATGTTAGTAGCAGCATTGCCTGTTTTGATGAGATACAAGTGACTACTAAAAGCACTAGTATCAAATGAGCCGCTGTTGTATGATCATAGGTGGTCGAGGCAGTTCCATCCTGAACGTAATCTTCATGGGAACAGGATCTCCAATAGATACACCTCGGGGCTCTTTGAATGGTATTCATCTTCAGCAGCTATTGAAATAAGCCTATGGGTCCTATTACGCCTATGTTCCAAAAACAGTGTCCTCGATCTCTCAAGCCATCATAAGGGCCTTTTAGATAGGACCCATTTTGTGAGTGATAGCTTATGCGGTACTCATGAAAACTAGCTACCTTCCCCCGTTACCAAAAATAAGACGAACTGACTACTAACTCTCTCTTCCATCTGGATTACTCGATCGAAGGTACCGATGCATCAATCCAGTGACGATCAAAGAAGAAAGGGCAGAGTGATAGTCACGAAGTCAGCCGCCTCGGATTCTGGCGGTAATAGCGGGTGCTACACCTACAAAAAAAAAGGTCACCAACTCTGCTGTATCCCGTATCAGCAACCATAGGCTTGCGTTGGGGCCCCGGTCACTCTGTCCGGCACAAAAGCTAAGGAAAGCAGTGGTTATCTTGTTTACCGGATTGCATACGTGGCTGAGACCAACAAGTCTCATCTTCAGCAGACAACAACAGGGAAACCTCAAAGATGTAACTCATGATCAACTGATCAATCACTCTTTGCAGGGTCATTGGTCCCATATGCGGTGGAGCCCTTATGGATTGAGCAATGAAACTGCAGCGTCAGCAACAAAATTCCAGTGGCGTAGACCCGCTGAGAGCATAGGATGTGACTTGACACGTGGAGTGGGATGTCGTCATTAGAGGTATTCCCAAAAAAAAGTATGTTTTGGCCCTAAAACTGAATTGTGAACGATTGGAGTCTATCTGGTCACACAGATAACAGTCATTCGGGGAAGATTGCAAACTTCCACAAGCCACACCTTCAAGAAAAAATACCCGCAGGGGATTTCAGTGAAGAGCTGGCGTGTTATCTCCGTATCGTATAGCTGTGAGACTTGCATACCAGACTAGAGCATGGAAGACTGAACCATGAGATCATCTTAGGTATGCATTAGTACGAGATAACCAACGGAGAGGTGGGTAAGAATAAAGTAAAAGAAATTACTGTGCAGTCTTAGACAGAGAGCAACGAACACCCAATCTATCG
>MBFL02000314.1:0-41336 GCA_001696595.2 Aspergillus hancockii
ATCCGTTCAAATCGGGTGGGGCTCATATCTTTTTCTCTTTCTTTTACCCCTGACCCCAGGGCACAATCTTTTGCCTTCCCAGAAGGGACTAGAGGAGAGGCACGTGCAGCTAACGTCATGTTGTCTAAAAGCGGCATTGCTGATGATTTTGTGTGATCGGCGAGATTGATTAGTCCGATCATTTCTGTCGAGGGGCAATATTGCGCCGACTGGAAGACTCTCGCTACTTTCCTATCGGGATTCTATTTCTAATCCGGTCCCAAACTTTTGTGAAAACTATTTCATTTTACCTCAAACGTTCAAATACCCTGCGCACAATAGTTTATAGCGCACAACCGATCGACTTTTGGACGAATCCTATTCTGTGATACCCGACTCATTTTTTGGCATTTTGCCCCGCACGACGAGACCACGAAAATATGGCTTCTATTGACCCAAATGTACCAGCGAGTTCGCTGCCATATACCTGCAACACTTGCCTCGTTGCTTTTCGTGGCAGCGATGCTCAGCGGGACCATATGCGCAGAGACTGGCAGTAAGTGTGGCGGCGAATATCTATATAACATTCGAGAATGAATCGCTAATATTCGTTCAACTTAGTCTCTACAACATGAAGCGTCGTATCGCCTCTCTGCCCCCTGTATCTCAGGAGGTGTTCAACGACAAGGTTCTTGCTGCCAAAGCCACAACCACTGCCGCTGCCGCCAAGGCCTCCTTTGAAAAGACATGCGATGCTTGCCAGAAGACATTCTTCAGTGAAAACTCGTACCAGAACCATGTTAAGAGCTCGAAGCACAGGGCCCGTGAGACGCGCATGCTCAGAGACAGTGCGGATGACGCATCGTCTGTCATGAGCTCAACATTCTCTCTCGGTGAGCCCGTCAATAAGCGGTCGGAAGTGTCGAAGGTTACCGAGAGCATGAAGAACGCTACTATCGAAGAGGATGACGAAGATGAGGAAATGGAAGACCAGGGCTTCTCTGCTTCTCGTTGTCTATTCTGCAATGAGAAGTCCTCCGACATTCAGCAGAACACCGAACATATGTTCAAGAGTCACGGCATGTTTATTCCGGAGAGAGATTATCTGGTTGATCTTGAAGGCCTTATCCACTACCTTTACCGCAAGATCAACGAGAACAGTGAATGCTTATACTGCCACGCCGTTCGAAATAACGCCGAAGGCACTCGTACTCACATGCGAGACAAGGGCCACTGCATGATTGCCTTCGAAAGCCAGGCAGAGCAAGTAGAAATTGGACAGTATTATGACTTCCGCAGTACTTACTCAGATGATGAGGATGATGAGGATGAGTCGATTGTGGAGGATGGTGGTGTCAAAGTTGATGGCGAAGATGACGAGGGATGGGAGACTGAAACTTCTGCATCTTCTATGGATGAGGACGAGGATTACATTGACGATACCAAGGGACAGGTTTATGCAACAGAGTATGAGCTGCACTTGCCCTCTGGCCGCACTGCTGGTCACCGATCGCTCGCCAAATACTACCGCCAGAACTTGCGCAACTACCCCACAGCGGCAGAACGTGAGGCTCGTCAACTGGCTATTGAGAATGGCGAGATTGAAGAAGAAGAGAAGCCTAAGGGCCGCAACCTCAATCGTGCCGTTGTCAGCCGCGCCAATGGTGGTATGGGAATGATCGGTGCCACGGACAGTCAGAAACGGATTGCTGCTGCTAGTGAGCGCAAGGACCGGACCCGTGCCCAGCGACAAGAGAAGCGGTACACAGCTCTGGTTAACCGGACCGCCAACAACCAGAAACACTTCAGGGTATGTCTCAATTTCTTATCTACTTTGGGACTAGCTAACACACTCTTTAGGATCCCCTCCTGCAGTAGACTCCTGCGGCTGGTTCACTCATTGTTCATTTACGTTTATGTTGGCATTCTTTGACATTCATGGAGTTAATGGCTGAATGATATGTAGATACTCATAGCAAGATAAAAGTTGAATAAGATCAAGAACAAGATGAAAGATATTTTTCTAACCTCATCTTCTAACCTCATCTTCTATCCTCATACACCACGATCCATAAAGAATGCTTTACTATACCTTGTCCTTCACATGGCTAAAACCATTCCCTTGACAAGTATCCGGCTTACTACTTCACCTTATCCCTAACCTAGGCCCTGATTTACCGCCCACAGCATTGAGCCGTGAAGATATTCACACTTATCTATATGACTACTAATGCTATAAATGGTATATAAATACCAGATCTCTACCCTAAGTACCTATTTATTTTCCTTCCCCTCTCACAAAACTACTACTCCATACCTTCTCGTCAAACCTTCCATCTGCTATAGCTATGAATGTTCGCTTACAAGCCATTTACAGTTGCCCTGAGCTCTGAAGGGCCGCTATGGGAGCGCGCAGAGAGAGAACCCTGTTGCATGAGTTTGTCCTTATTGTACAGGGGTCGACCAGAAGGAATCTAAATGAAGGAACTCCACCATATTTTTTCCTTACGTAGTGGCCTGTACGGCGTACTGGGATGTATTATACTTTTTACGTCCGAAGTCTGTTGGCGATGAAAAGCTAAGAGATTTTGAATTACTATGACTTGTGGAAGAGAAGTCTACAGTCTCTATTTTTTAAGACCAACATACACCGGGTAAACATAGACGAGTCGCAAGCTGTGTCGTAGACGGTGCTGTAGTACACAGTCGATAAATACCCAGCAGCCGATATGGAAAGAATACACGTAAGGAAATCAAATATCTTTTCAGCATGCATTAAGTGACAGGCAGCTCAATGTACACTGCGCAACGCTTCTTTTTCTTCAAGGATAAACCCCGATCATCACTTGAAACATCTCTGCCCAGCAGAGGATGCTGAAATCGACATCATTGAGGTAGTAGAGGTGATTCCTCGTCAGCATGATTGTCTGACGGCTTTGACCCTTGTCCGCGCCTGCGTCGCCGGCGTCGTTTCTTACTTCCGTCTGTATGGCCACCTTCGGAATTCTTGCCATTCAGGTCGACGACCTGTCCCTCCTGTCGAACTGGGAACTTCTGTTTCGGCGACTCACGCCCCTCGTTATCAGAAGAACTAGTGCTAGTTGTGTGAAGAACCACTTTCCGAATTCCATTGACATCAACCACTTGTTCCGTGATACTGCCACTACGAGCAGGACCTTGATGTTGGTAACTGGTCGGTTTAAACTTTTGTGAGTGCGAGCTTTCTGACTTCATACTTATTGCGGCGCTTCCGGTCGAACGGCGATGTTGGTCTTGTTCTTCGTTAACCACTTCGGGGATCGAGACGTCCCTTCCTGTTTGAGTACCAGCATCGGCGGGCTTCGGATCGGACATTGTGCCATAACCTAGGCGAACGGCGTATGCGCCATCTCTTGCGTCTAATCCGGGCTGGACTAGCCCCTCGCCAATACCACCTTGTAAACCGACCGACTTTGGACGCAAGGCTTGGGAACCAGACATACTTTGGCCGGAATCAATATCGGTTTGCCCTGATCGGGTAGGTGAGACACTAGCCCGCTTGATCTTAACGTTCTGATACCGAGTCTGACGGGGTCGGCTGGCTAAATTCGATGGCCCGAGATGTTTCAAATGTTCGCGAATCTCGTCGGTGGTTCCTCTTTTGGTTACTAAGCCATCTGTCGAGTCGGAATTTTTGTCCGACTGGGGCATGCGAAGTTGAAAACGCGGCAACGGCGGGGGTTCCACTGAGCTTCGACGCCTAGTATTCGCAGTAGTTCTGGAAACTTCGGGATCGCCATCTACATCGACCAACGGGCCGGATCTCTGGGGCGGAAGCGTAGGGGGTTCTTCAACAATCTTGCCCTTGGGGACCCGTGATTTGATAGGGGCCGGCGTCATGCGCCTAATAGCCTTATGGACATCAATGAAGACATCCGACTCATCAATAATTTCCCTATAACCAATGTCAGCTCGAGCCCTACGCTGGAGAGTAATGCTAATGAGATCAGAAACATACTCGCCAATCAGTTCCTCAATCACGTCCTCTAGGGTAACAACACCCAAAGCACCACGATCTTCACCGGGGTACTCCGACACTAAAACCATGTGGGACTTGCCCTCCTGGAAGAAGTTGACAATATCCAGGCAGCTTGTTTCAGGACGTGTCTCGGGGAGAGTTGCCAATGCGAAATCCCGCACTCGCTTACAGTCTTCTGGATCGTAAGTGATCAACATCTTAACTAAAAGCATACCGATAAAGTTCGTAGGGTTATCTGGCGCGTGAATTGGTATGCGGGAGTATCCCTGCGAGAGGATCAAATCCATCGTATCTTCGTCTAGAACAGTGTCTGCAGACATGGTGAAAACGTCTTCCATTGGCGTCATAATGTTACCGACCGGCTTATCCTTAAGGTCCAAAACAGCGCTAATGATGGTAACTTCGTCCGAATTGAGCTGTTCGCCCGCTTCGCCTAGGGTCTTGTGCAGCGTCACCAATGTTTTCAATCCGGCCTTTTTGTAGATCGTTCCATGATCCTCGCCTAGCAGTCTATCAAGAAGTTTCGCTACAGGCCATGCGACGGGAGCCATAATGTACATGAGCACTAGGACGCAAGGAGCCATCCAAGCACCGATAGGAAGGCCGTAACGGACACATATCGACTGGGGTACAACTTCACCGAATATGACTGGACACCATGGATGATTAGCTTGACAACCTATGGCCAAGAGGGATTATTCATACCAATCAAGACCGTACTGCCAAGAACAGCCGGCCACCCTCCTCCTAGCGACCGGTCTAGGACAATCGGTAGGGTTTCATTGGTGATCACATTGCTGAGCAGAAGAGTCACCAGCACCCAATGTTTCCCTCGTTTCAACAGTTTCAGCACGCTTGCTGCATTTTTTCGTTCGGATTCTTCGCCGGAGGTTTGAATGACCTGTAGATAGACCTCATCCTACAAAGCGAGAACGATAAGTTAGTGGATGACGGTTACAGCATTTTCACTACCGTAGGTGTACACGAGACTTACCTGGCCCATCAGCGCAATGGTCAAGCCAGCAAATGCACCGCCGCTCAGAACAAGGAAGGCGGCAACACCGAGATACAGCCATAGGTTGGGATCGTTGGTAGATTTCGGACCATCTTCGGAGAATGGGTTATAGGTGACGGGAGCGGCAGAGACGAGAGAAAGCTCGCCCAACGCCAGCATCAATAATTTGGAAAATCCGAATAGCACTGGCCTGAGAGCCAGAAACCGAACGGCGGGAGGTGTAGCCATCACCCGTTGGTGAAAGTCGAAGGCAGAAGAAGGAAAAAAGAGAGAGAAAGAGGGCAGATTACTGGAGGGACATATTTAGACGGTGCAGTTCGGGAAATTGGACTATGCGTTAGTTAGTTAGTTCGATGAGAGAGAGAGTGTAAGCCGACTCGCGATCGGGACGCTTCCGACCACCGATTGGAGAATGACGTCGAGTGGAGACCTCTTCAAGTGGGTAGTAGGAGAGTAATATTTAGGTTGATGCCTACTGACAGGTTAGATTTTGCAGGATCAGTAAAGCAACTGATCGAATCTTTCAAGATAGAGAAGTACAAGGTAGATGACCCATTCCAACTCAAAACCAACGATAAAAAGCAGGTAAGTATTTTCCTCAGCCACACTACATTTGCGTTGAGGAAACTGCGAAAGGGATGGACCTTTTTCCGAGTAACGAGGCTAATCCTCTTCAGGACGACACGAGGGGGAGACAGTGCTGAACAGACCAATAAGTGGTCTGTGTCAGGAGGAGCCTGAGACAGCTTCTTTTTTTGAGTGGTTTGTTTAATTAAAGTTAGTCGATTGACAAGCAACTACTCCATATTGATCATTTCACTTTTAAGCATTGAAAGGCTATCTGACTATGGAGTGCCTGCTAGGTACTCTAGTCTCTTAGTCTCAGGGGCCCACGATACGCTACTTTGGCTATAGCAGCCCTCGGCCGGGTTGTCCGACAATTCAACTTCAGGGTGTGGGGTTCATGGCTGCGGATAGATAGACTGTGAGGATAAGCTAGTAAAGGATTTGAGTCATTTAACCCAATCAATGCGCTCTTTGAATTCTCTCTCTATCTTTCTCTCGCTTCAAGTGTCTCTCCCAAGTTAGGTGTTATCAACACGTGATTCCCAAATTAGGTAAACCACTTGACTCATTGTGGATTCCAATTCCATTCGAGAATCGCACCCTATATCCCAGTATTGCGTTAAGGAGTAATCCTAAGGGAGGCGGTTACTGATTACTAGTGTATGGCACGCCTTGCATCTAATGCAGCACTACAAACGACAGACTCTGCAACCCGCGGAGAGTCCAGCTGATGTTGTGATAAGCAACTTCCCATTGGTAGACGAAGGTGACTATGTTCCTTGAACTTCTACTTAAGCCCAAACAGAACGCTGATTGAATTGTTAGCGGGCTTGATGGATAATCAAATAGATCACAAGTCGCTTGCAATGGACTCTCCATTTGTGCCTAGCTTCGATGAGTATGATCAACAAATCGCTGGGGCCATAGCCTCTCCGACCTCGGAACTTCATACATTGCAGCAACTCGCAGATCGTAGCGTATTGAACGCTAACCATCAAACAACCTTGCATTCTAGCAACAATCCTCTACCGGGAGAGCAAATGACGTCCTGGTCTACAGCAATTGGTCAAAACGAACGGTGCTTCCGGAATGAATGGTATAGAGGCTACCCTCCGGCGAACCTGCCGTCTCGCTGGCCAAATGAGACTTTGTGGGACCCGCAGACTCCCTTCCCTATGCCGGACACGATATTCGATGAAAGTCCTAGCAGCGGAAATAATTGGAATCAACGATCAAATCTACAGTCTGCTTATCCACTCAACGCAAATGGTAGTCGGGGCCTCCCGAGAAGGAAAAGCCGGTATTTTCTTCAACGGTCAGGATCGAGAGTCACGCCTAACTTCATACGAAACCCGTTTCTTGCTCCTGATCCTATGCAGCGATGGCAGAACTCTCCCCCGGAAGATGAACCAGCATCCATGTCGGCAATTATGAACACTCTAAAGAATCTCCCGCCAGAAACTTCTCAGTCGGGAGGGTTTGACGTAGGAAGCTCACCTGTTGTCCAAGGGTGTGATCCGTTCAGCGGTTTTCGCCGACAAACATCAATAGCGAGCTCACAAAGTAGCGCCCACAGCGTGTCTTCGCACCAGTCCGCCACTTCTACTAGATCTGAAACCTCGAAAAGATCACACAACTCATTGCCAAACCCGAACAAGCGGTCCGCTGGACGAGTGCGCAAAGGCAAAATCGCCAATTCTAGCCGTAGATTTTGTTGCACATTTTGTTGCGACCGGTTCAAAACAAAATATGACTGGGCACGTCATGAAAAGTCCCTCCATCTAAGCCTCGAGAGGTGGGCATGTGCACCATATGGTGGCTCCGTGGCTTCACCGCTAACAGGGCAACGACATTGCGCATACTGTAACGTCTTGGATCCCCAACCGGAGCATCTTGAAGAGCACAATTATCAGACATGTTTAGACGGTACACGTACCTTTCGCCGCAAGGATCACCTAGTCCAACATCTGCGACTCACACACCACCTCGATGTCATACCTTCGATCGATGATTGGAAAACGCCGGCTCCGATAGTGACATCGCGCTGTGGGTTCTGTGACAGAAAGTTACCAAGTTGGGAGGAGCGTGCCGACCATTTGGCTAGTCATTTTCGCAATGGATCAAGCATGGACGACTGGCGAGGAGACCATGAATTTCCACCAGAGATTGCCGAGCATGTTACCAATGCCCTACCGCCTTATTATATCGGCGCTGATTCTCGCTGTCTTGTTCCCTTCTCGGTAACAAACATTCATGCCAGAGACCAATTAGATCAGATAACATCACGACTGGACTGGAATAGCGTGATTGATAACACTGCCCCAAATGATATCACACAGGCTTCTGCATACGATCAACCTTCTGACAACCCTTTGAGGTCATTTTTGGAGCCACTAGCCATGTATCTAGGCCGTTTCACACGGCAAAAACTAGAGCAAGGGATTGTCCCTACGGATGAAATGCTTCAGCAAGAATCAAGGCGACTGGTCTACGATTGTGAAGATCCATGGAACCAAACCATTTTCGACAATCCAGAGTGGCTTGCTGCTTTTCGGCGTCAACATATAGAGCAGTCAATCATTCCGGAAACTGAGGAGCAGGCTTTATTCCAACTCAGCAATCTCTCATTCAGACAACAACTAAATATGGGCAATGCTTTACCATGATGTTTCTGGTCACGCTAAATTCTATTGAAATCTGAAGAAAGTTTTCATCCACTTTGATCCTTCAGAGCCATATAGTCATTTGCGCAAATTAGGAGGGATAGCTACACAGTAGCAGGACTGATGACTGCGTTATTAATTCCGTCATCAGTGACAATGTGGAAAATCGAAAGAATTTTATATTGAGCTGCATTGATACCCTGACGATACGATCTGAAAAGAGACCCTGCTCAAGGGCAGGGCTCCGGGCGATGATGCAGGCGTCAAACATAGGATTAAACGCCTTAGGCGATGACAGTGGAGTCTTCTGTCACGGGTTTGGTGGGAATGCTACTGGCACAAGCTCACTTCAGGCTAGGCTAGCATCTATTGTCTGTTTTGTCAAATGCACAAATGCGACGCAATGCGATGACAGTGTCACGGTCTTCTCGAAGAGGTCATGGTACATGCGAGAATGTCTAGTAGTGGGAGTAAAGGGAATGTCAGTTCGTGGATTGCATAAGAGACTGAGACTCTGAGTTTACTTCGCAGATACAGCGGACATAGTTGGCGGTTCATTTCCAATTGAGTCGAACCTGATATATTTTGTCGCAGTCGAACTTCCAGGTTTAGTCACCTTGCACTCTAGGGCGACTAGACGGACCGGGCCGAGCTGTGACGCGACCATCCGAAGCCATCCCCGTCTCTTTACCAACAGGTCACGTCGAATTCCCTCCTTCTCCTAACAATAACCTTTGCCGTCAACACAGATTATCACAGGCAGCTCATCATGGTCGTCATATTCTAGAATCAAGCGCTCTTTTCAGCGCGAGCTACCGATTGCTCCACCCACGAGCGCCTCGAGGCCGTGACTCCGACGGAGTAGTCAAATATGCACGGCAATTCCTGATAGTCCGCACTCTGGGTTGCTGCAAATAGCAGTCTACTGGTGCCTGCAAATGTAACCTTCACAAGGTCGAGGTTAGTATCATGGTCGAGAAAAATTGTTGCCGTATCCTTGACCTTGTCTAATCACCTTTCGGCAACTGAAGTCAAGGGAGACTTTGATTCGTCGCCTGAACCATGATTCATGATTGTCGCTTTTGTGCTCACGGTCGAGAGTATGAATATTAGACTGGTAAACTAAAGGGCTATCGTTTGTAGCATGGTGAGCAATGGATCTATAGCCGGCCAACATGAACTAGAGCACGCGGTCGAAAAGGGGTGAGGTATAATGACATGGAAACCTGACTAGGTTACAGAAAATTTCCTAATTGTAGACAAGCTCCCAACGTCAACTAAATCCAAAAACCAGACCCAACCATCCTTCGGAAACAACCTGAATCCGCGATATTCGTATTTGAAAGTCCTACCAATTGGGCTTTGTAGGCATAACTAAATTCTAGCCAATGGTTTCCCCTACCGAAGTATTGAGAACCTCGTATCCCCACTTGCCGGCGCAAGGCGTCGGTGCAGGGCGCGGTGATTCTCGCTTCTCACAGTAGTGATTCGCTGGATCTTCTCCGGGTTGAAGGACTAGGCCCACTACTATGGAGCAGTATGGGTGAGTGGTAACGGTATGACTAGTTGGTAGTATAGACATGACCTATGTACGTTTCGCATCCACAGTATAAGTACCCCCAGAAACCATCGAGAGTGAATATGTATCAAATTTAGATACGCCGCCACAATGCCCTCAACTAATCTTCCACCATGCCTAGCTTTGGCTGGCTTGAATCCCTTTACTCGTCCTCTAACCGCAGCTGACCTCAGGTCCTGCGTAACAGTTGAGAGCGCATTCCCTGAGCATGAAAGGTGCTCAGAAGAGAAGGTACACGCGACATAACCGCAGACGATTATGAAAGATATATTAATCAAGTCACCGACACAGTTTGCATATCGTCTACACCGAACCCCCGAACTCTGTCTTGGCCTCTTCGTTAACAAGAACAACAATGAACAACTTATCGCCCATGTTATCGGGATCAGGTCCTCCTCCACAGCAATTACAGATGCCTCCATGCAAATGCCTAGCGACTGGCGGTCTCACTCTGCCGGTGAACCTGTTGTCGTGGACGGGGAGGTCATCGGCCATGATCCACGCGGTACTAGCGTAGCAGTACATTCTGTGGTTGTTCTTCCTGAGTATCAGGGAACAGGGGTCGGAAAGATCCTTGTGAAGAGATATGTAGAATACATGAGAACTGCGGGGATTCCGGCAGAACGGATCGTTCTGATATGTCATGATTATTTGATTCGGTTTTATGAAAGTGCTGGATTTGAGTATCAGGGGCCAAGCCCGTGTAAGTTCATAAAAGGAGAGTGGTTTAATATGGTGAGTTTCGAGATCTGGAGAGTTTTTCTGTGGTATGGTGCTAACTTTTATGTAGACTTGTGATCTTTGAGAAGTTCTATAGATTATGTTGAGTTTGGTGGTTATGGTGATTCTGGCTTAGGGATTATTTGTTTACGCTCTGTTGTATACAGTCTGTCTATAGTATATACATATCGTTGTTGGCTATGCATGTTATAGAATCTTTGTTTAAGAAGATAATTTTTAAATTAGTATTTTCAGACCTGAGTATTTCTGATCTCTGCATCCACACTCAAGGGGATGATCAGACAATTGATCTAGCCTGTTGAAAGGGACCGAATCATATTGGGTCTTGATATGTCCTCAAGACAAAGACCAAGGCTGAATAAAGAATTGTGTACAGTATCTGGTCATTGTCTCCGCAAATTCTGTTCACTTGCGGTGGGTTGCTCGGTAATATCCGTGGGCCATCCAGACTGGCTCTGTAGTTATTTACCGCTCGAACGATTCACTGTAAGTCCTGTCCAATCACTTGGAGATTTCCCCTGTCCCTATCTTGGGATTTTAATTCACTCATCCTTGAAATGTTGTCCATAAAAGTTGTCCTGTACCCTCTGTTGTGGTCTCCTAAGAGCTCAGGGTAGTGATGTGGCGGATGGAGGAGGGTTGGGTCCTGGTCAAGGAGCTGTCTGCCCGTTCTGTCCCGACGGAAGAACCTCGGCAACGCGAGTCGGCCTTGCTCGTGGAGCTACGACAGGAGCTCGCATGGAAGGACGGGCAGATTGAGGCAGGGGGAGAACGATGCTTTCACAAGAGAGCGGTCACTCAGCGGACGGGTCTCCCAGCTGGAACAGCAAATGGTTCTAGAGAAAAGCAGACCGAAGGTAGTTCCCTGGGAGAGCCCCAGTCGCTTAGAGACGAGCTTCAAGCTCGGAGTGATCGTGCAGCGTCTTCCCGCTGTAGAGGCCGATGGACAGCGGTTCCGCGGCCAAATCGACATCGAACCCCAGAATCTCGACGCCGAACGCCAGCAGCTTGTGAGCCGCAATAGCGAGCTCGTTGCTCAGGAAGATAAGATCATGGCCCAGGGGCGAGAGCTCCAGACCTCGTACGGCCAGCTGCAACTGCAGCTCCATGACTCGGTGACCGTTCAGCAGGAGCGTGATGCCGCCTACGGGCGTGTCCTCTTCCTGCAGCACGAGCTCGCTACCGCCCAGGCTGCGACGGAGAACGTGATCAAGGAGGCACAAGAGGAGTCACAGATGTTACTGGCCCGCTCAGACGCAGTCGAAGCGGGTTCTCCGAATATCCATGGCCGACCTCAAGAGCGCCTGTGACTCGACTCTCGCACAGGAGCGTGCCGACGCTGACCAAGCTCGATCCCACTCCAACGAGGACCTGAAAAGGGCCTCGGCACTTACCAAGGAGAATGAGGATCTCCAAATGGGATCGGCTTGGCCATGACGGACGCCCAGAGGAGCCACGAGCAGGCGGCCGCAGGTCAGAGGACCATTGAGATTCTCGAGAACCGCCTGAAAAGGTAGGAGGGATCCCGCAGTGTGCAGGAGATCCCGAAGCGGTCGCCCGGGAACGTGGGCTCGATCAGCACTGCGCTTGCGCAGGCGCAGGTGAAGTTATCCGAGCAGCAGACCGAAATCAATGAACTCCAGCAACAACTCAGTCAGTCCAGACAAGGGATCGTCTGGCCCTCCGAGCAGGTTAACCAGGAGGACACCATTCGGAAGCTGCAGGAAGCCTTGGGTACGGAAAAAAGAGCGCGGACGGAGGATAGAGTGCGTTGGGGCAAGGGGACGCGTGAGCTGGAGGAAGTGCCAAAAGCTGCGTATCCAATTGTCTAACGCGACCGCACCCTCGTCGAGGCTGACGCCTGTGCGCCGTCAGGGTAGCAGACGTCCGCCCACTAATCCCTGAGCTCCTGAAGGACTTGTCCACCCAAACGGGGTATGAGGGCAGAGTACCTAGATCAGTGCTCTTTTTTTCCTATACATCTGGCCGACTTGGTGCGACCCCTCGCAGTGGCGATGATTGATCGTTATACCTTGCGGCCCGTGGGGCGAGGATGTGGTGGGGTCCCCGATATTTTTATTTTGTATTTGGGACGCATGGCGCGCGCTTGGATATAACGATCAGTCCTCAGTGACTCCTCACTAGGGCGTTCGATAGTTCAGGGCGTTAAGACTTAGAAGTGGCTGGTGCGTGTTCGGCGGGTGGGCTAAGGGGTCCGTCCCCATTTATGGGACAAACACGCACCCGCTGGGGAGAAACTTCCGCAAGACCCTTTTGCCGTGGCGCATTAGGGCTGTTGACGATTGCCAAGACGGGCAAGGTGCTGGATTGAACAGGTGAAAAGTGGCTTATTTTTATAGGGATCCATTTTTTACATGGTCCGGAGGTAATCTACGGGGCAAACAAAGCATTTCGCTGCGATTGGGGGAAGAATTATTCGATATTGAAAGGCAACACTGAAAAACAAAGAAACACACAAAAGAAAAAAAAAAAAAAAAAAAAGAAAGAAAAATAAAGGGGGAACTACCTAAAGTCCTGCCGTGTGTTTGTGTTTCTTTCTCCATCCGATTGGTGTTCGCCCGATTGATAGAAAAGCATCCCGAATGGTTCCTGAGCCTTAAGCGCCCACGCCAATTTTGATTAGATCGAATTGGCTCAGTCCTGCCATTTTTCGCAACACTCCTTGGGTTTCAAGTTGGGGATTCCTGCATTCTGCACATCCATTCCTCTCCTTCGGTGTTTCGAACTACCTTCTAACCGCTGTCACTCCTTCGTTGTTTCCCTTGCGATCCAGTCATTCATCCCATTGCGTGGGTTCATCTTCCTTTGCCCGAGGTTGTCCCCGCAATTCTTCATTTCGGTTGCGACAGGCGTACACACGCGCCCTGCCCCCCCTATCTTGGCACTGGCCCCATACCCCTCAAAGAAAGACAAGAGTCGCACAACGAACCACGTTGATTGACGGTTTTACGGGTCGCTTGCTGACAAGCTCAGTGGCCCTCGTATCACTAGGCCGGAGCTGATATACGTGTGTCTTTGTGATCTTTGGCCCTGCGACCGTCCAACGGCGATGCGCCATTGAAACTCGCAATCGCCGATCGTACACGGTCCGCTTTTGGCTTGTCGCTCGTTCTTGGGATCTTCTCCCTACAAAAGAAAGACAACGGGTTTCTCTTTCGCTGTTGTCGTTGTCTTCCTCGCTGCAATTTCACTTCGCCCGGCTGGCCCGACGAAGTTCATCCTGCCTGTCTGTGACTGGCTGCCGCCATTGGGTTCGATCCAATATTCAATCGTTTGTTTTCCGGCAGGACCGGAAAGACGCCAAATGCCTTGCTGCGGAGATCGTGAAAAAGGCTCGGTGTCTCTGGAGGAGAAATGGGATTACATTGTGCGCTTCCAATCCCACGGAAACTGCTCGATATGGCGTTGCTGACTTCAATTGACTCACTAGAATCTCAATGACTTCAAATCAGAGTCCTGTCTAACCCCATTCTCCTATTTCTTTCTTTGGGTATTCCTCTTAATTTCAATCGCGGTGTATGCTGTTGATACCTTCACTGCCGTTAACCTGCTGGCGTTTTCGCGATGGGCCGGACAAATTCAGCCTGCCATTCCTTTCACCGTGTCCCGCTGGATTTTCACCGTCTGCATTATCATTTCGTTCGCTCTCTTGGTTTTTCGATGGATCCATGCCATTCGCGCCGTTCGGTCTGGGAGTATCTCGCAAAGCTACCTGGACTCTCTCGCTGTCCGCATTCAAAGTATACGCTTTTGGGCAAGCGGCCATGGATGGAAACGGTTCCTTGTCTTCGCTGAGCTTACTAAAAGTAAGAAAGGAGCGGAGTATGTTGCTCTGTTTGCTTATTTCTCCTTTGAAAGTAGGTCCTGCCCTCTAGTATTCGTCAGATCCATACTAATACCACAACCAGCTTGGATGAATATCATTTTTGCCGACGGACCGCGTCAAGTCGTCAATGCGATCACCTTGTATTCGGTGATGCGCATGGATCTGCTTCCAGGTGGAGAGAATGCGCCCGATAACACCGATTCGTCTCCGTTCATACAATTCTTTGATAATGTGAAAATCTTGGCCGAAGACGATAACCGCCGAGCGCTGGTTCTGTTTGGTATGCTGTTCACCCTGGTCATTTGGGTCTTGTCTATCTTGAAGCTGGCGATCGCTATCATCCTGTACCTCATCTTTTTGTTCCATCATATTCCATCGGAGGATGGCACGTTAAAGGCGTATTGTCGACGGAAGATCACCACTCGACTCACTCGCATCGTGCGACGGAAAGTGAACAAAGCTTTAGCCAAGGGTATGGCCTTACAAGACCGGAAGCCGACCCAGCCCAACATGGGTCTGGGTAGAGCCCCTACCTTACCAACTATGGCAGATGATGACAAGGCGCCCATTGTCACCACAATCTCGCGCAGCACAACGCAAACCACGTTACCCTTGTATTCATCGCGCCCAGGGACGGTAGCACCTGATCGGAATCCAACCCTTCCAAGCGTGGCAGCATTCGAAGGAAAACCACCACTCAGTCGAATAATGACAGAATCATCTGCCTATTCTGAGTCTGCCTCGCTGTCTGGAACGACAATCGTCTCGGGATATAGCCCGCTTGACCGTCAAACCTCTCCAGCGCCGCCAGTCCCTCCTCTTCCGAACCAGGTTCCCATGCCCCAGCGCACCCAAACACCAATGTCTCAGTCCAATTACACACCGGCTCCACCATCTTCGGTCGGTGGGATGAGTCGCATGGCTTCAGCACATGGTTTCCGAGATGCTAGTGACACCCAGAGCCCCTATGAAACCTATCCACCGCAGGATTTCCCACTGGCTGTGCCGTATCACTCGTTTAGTCCAACAGAGACGCCAGGACGAATCATGTCCCCAGGGGAGAGTAGGCCTGCTCGAACATTTACTCCTCACAGTCATAGGGGCACCCCTGATCCCCCTTCGCAGGCTAGCTATCCTGTGCAGTCGTTCAATCCGGCCGGTGATGGCCCAGCTCGACCCAAGCCTAGTTTCAGCCCCGTGGATGGTCCAGCAACGAGGAACTTTTCGCATGTTGGACCAAATGGAACACTGCGATCCTCCGGTCCGGGCAGCTATGTTCCATTCAACCAGACTTACAGGAACTCTCCTGCACCGTATGCTGGCGCAGATACCTCAAGCTCTCCAATCTATCAGCCTGCGCGACCGGGTACACTTTCGCCATCGAACAAGTATGACAACCGGCCTGCACCTGTACGGGCGTACACCAGTCAAACGTATTCGCCGCACCCACAGAATCCTCGTCAAGACTACGTTTAGCTTTGCATGGGTGTATAAACCAACGGCCAGACAAAGCTATAAGAACTTTATGTTGTGACGAACTCCGGAAGAGCTGGTTGAATCTTCTGCGACTGATGACTGAATTTTTTATTATTTCTCATACCCTTCATACAGAGCAATTCTAGCTCTCAAATCTTTCAAATACCCCCTTTTTTTGTGTCAGACAAACTCTGTACTCCTATTTTCATTCGTGTGCTGCCTATCTCTGCCAAACCGGTTTTTTTTGAACCATCATGGATCGGATAGGTAGATGATTTGCATATTACTTAAACCCATAAATAAAGCGAAAATACCTTTGGCCATATATCAACGAAAAGTGATTTAAAGAGCTGAGCAATTGAGTAACGTGTTAACTCACTATAAATAACTGTTGAGCATCAGGGAGTCCTCAAACTAGTAAGTAGAGTGGAACCCACCTCCGACTGACCGCCTTTCGGCTCGACCCTCACCGACCAGAGAGACTACTGTAGCTCGAAAGGAGCGACGACTACGTGATACCTACAATAGTTCCAGCTTTCGTCTCTTCCGTCTTGCTAATTGATCCTGACGGCAAATCCAGAGTCGGGGCATCAGAATGGCTTTAAACCCTGCTTGATCCATGCCACGATAAACCGCTTCGTTTCTCGGCCGCTTATCCGATCATCTCATGGACGCATTGATCACTTCCTTCAATGGAGTCTCCTTCTCTCCCACCGCCCGCTCTGAACAAAGAAAAGTCACCTCAACCTATGGTACTCTCGGATAATGATTGCGATACATACGAATATCACAAGTCTGGACTGGATGGTTCTGCAATCACCAGAATAATGGATGGGTTACATAACGTTCCCGGCAAGCCGCATGAGGACACGGACACCGTAGCGGGGAACGTACCACGAAGTTCCGGTAAGATGGATACAGAAACATTTGTGGGATCTAGGAATCAGGAGAAAACGTCCCGAAGATACCGACAACTTGAGCCATCGGATTTTGGTCAGGAAGACGAACTATGGACCAACGGCTCCGGCGTTCAAATGTTTCCTAGAGCATCTACGACGGATGCTACGATTAGCAACCCAGATCGGAAGACTCTGGATGCGGAATTGCAGCAAAATGGAGACGAAGGTAATAATCACAATAAGGTCAATTGTAGGTCTTCTAGACAACGACTCTCCTTGAAAAGCGACTTGAAAAGCGGGGAGTGCTCGTTACCGTCCGACCAGGCTTTTGGCATGGTCTTTGAGCACTCCCAGGGCCCGGACGGTGTCAACGGTAGTACGACGCATAGAACTTCCTTGGTGGACGTCATTGAGGGACACGAGGTTGCTGCTGCTTTGAATCAGTGGCCCAGAGAGGGCTCGCCCGTCAGAAATCAGGATATGGATCGAGAGCAGGTTCCGAAGTTGTCGCCTGCCCAAATCCAAGAGCTTACATCGTCACCTCAGTCGATTCCTTATCGCGCTGTCCCCTCGGATGGCGGCCAAAGTCGCAGGATTGTATCTGATAATAAGCATATATCAGCATCGCAGTCCGGGATGATGGATGACACCTCGCCGTTGCTGAACGGCGTGAAGATACCACCTGAACAAACCGCGAAGTCCCGAACTAACAAAGAATTCACTCTCGATGGAGGTGCGACGAGACCATCCACATCTTCTACCCGACATCGACCGCAAAGCTCACGAACCGTTTCCACTCCGACCTCGACCCGGCGACAGACTCTACCTAGCAACGAGCGCCTGGCACAAACGTGGGCATCCCGGTCGAAGCAGGATCGCCCGAGCATCGGTCGAGAACCAGACTCTAAGCATCTGAATCCTTCACCACAAATGACGGACCCAGCGTTGGCCTCACCCATGCCACCTTCCATCCCTCTCCCTCCTTTGTCAGTCCCGACTTACCTGCAACTGGAACTTGCATCGGGTCGACCTTCCCCGTTGTACATTCATCGCTCAGCCACGAGTGACTTTCCGTATGAATCGTCTCGCGTGAAGCTCGAGCGACTTATGAACTTTTTTATGTTACCCCCGGTGTTGGAGCAAGTTTTTTGGTTTGGAGTTCTGGCATGTCTGGACTCGTGGCTCCACTCATTCACAATACTCCCTCTACGATTTGTTAAAGCTTTATATATTTTGTTAGAATCATGGGTGGTGAACCTGGGCGTTGAGCTCCGGTTCCTTTCCGGCTTTGTTTTAAAGGGCATCGGAAGAGTGTGGCGGAGGCGAAACAGGGCATTAGGGGATGTAACGCACGAGCAACATCGAAGCTCAGAGTCTGAATCGCGATCACGACAGGAGGCGGCCCCAGTTGAGCGGGATAGCAAATCCAAAACAACGGAGACGCGCAGACGGTGCCGCTCCGAAACACATCATAAGTATCAACACCGACGACAAAAGTCTATTCCGTCGGCATTACTTCCTGATGATAAAGCGGATATCCTGAAAGGCCTACTGATGATCGCTACATGCGCTGTTCTGATGTACTTCGATGCCAGCCGGATGTATCATTGGATCCGTGGTCAGGCGGCTATCAAGTTGTATGTGATTTACAACGTTTTAGAGGTCAGCGACCGTCTGTTTGCCGCCATTGGACAGGATGTTCTGGAGTGTCTTTTCTCGCGGGAGGCCTTAGAACGTCGACCCGATGGACGGAGCAAGGTCTTCCGACCGTTTGGGCTCTTCCTACTCGCATTGGCCTATACGGTGGTACACGCCACGGCGCTTTTCTACCAGGTTATGACGCTAAATGTTGCTGTTAACTCTTATTCAAATGCTCTGATCACACTATTGCTCTCCAATCAGTTTGTTGAGATCAAATCTACGGTCTTCAAGAAATTTGAGAAAGAGAACCTCTTCCAGTTGACATGCGCGGACGTGGTAGAGCGGTTCCAGCTCTGGCTCATGCTCACCATCATCGCTTCGCGTAACATCGTCGAGACAGGCGCGTTTAACTTTATTGGCAACTTGGGCTCCAGCTTCGGCAGTCAGTCGACAAGCACCAACAGCACGCCATTGTCAACTCCTCCTCGAACTATGTCGTCGATCCTGCCGCAATCGTTCACCATCGTCCCATCCTCCATCATCGCATCATTTAGCCACGTTAATTCGTTTCTTCCTACACTCGCACAGGTGCTAGGGCCATTCTTGGTTGTTTTAGGATCCGAAATGCTTGTTGACTGGCTTAAACATGCGTATATCGGTAAATTTAATAACACGCGGCCCGCCATCTACGGACGATTCTTGGATGTCTTGACAAAAGACTACTACACGAACGCCTTTGGAGATCAGAATCTGACCCGACGGCTGGGACTGCCGGTCATCCCATTGTCATGTCTCTTCTTCCGGGTTTCTGTCCAGACGTATCAGATGTTCCTGGCTGCCTTGCTGCCACAACACCCATCATCGACGGCAGTGGAATCAACATCGCTATCTTCTATCTACAGCCACTATGTTCCGGCTCCAATCCCGTCCCCGCCTCCACTGTCGTTTCGCACGATTGTGCCAGCATCTGCAGCGCACATGAACGCACTTTTCCGGCAGCTTTTGGCGAACGCTATGCCATCTCCGGCGCAGTCTGTATATATCTTCACCCTCGTTCTCATTCTGACGGGATATGTGGTTTTGTTGATTGTTAAACTGCTACTGGGGATGGTCTTATTAACCTTCGCGCGTTCCCGGTACAAAGCGATGAAACACCGAGAGACGGATCAGCCATCCCATGAGAACAGCGGTCAACCCCGTGGTCGAGAATATGCGGTGGAAGGCGGTCGTCGTTTTGGGGGGTGGGGGGTGGTGGAGGTGAACGATGACCACCGACGATGGATCTACGCGGACGATCCTGAAGGATTACGACGGTTGAAGGCTAAAGAAGAGAAGGATAAGAACTCAAAGGAGGAGTTGAACATGGACCATGTTCGACGGTATGAAATGGTGGCGAAGAGGATCTGGTGATTTGTTGATACTGCGTACCTGCTGCCTTGTACCTTTGTGTGCTGTGGAGATACCCAATCTCATGATGTATAATATGTTTGATGTAAGTACGTCAGTAAGTATGCATGCATGCATATACTCTGTACACTAGACTACACCAATTCTTGAGAAACTCCGTGCAGTGCAGGACTAGTCCGTGGGACGTGGCCCCAGCCCTTTGGTTGAAAAATGATTTGTTTGCAGGCCAAGTGGAGAAGAAACCTTTTCGAAAGGACCTTCTCCTCGGTCTCGGGAATTGCAATTTTTCACACTTTACCCAACTGGAACAAATGCCGTGGAAGAACTCCACGGTTGAAGTGGCTCCTCTTCCCGTACTATTGAACATTGTTCTCTTTGTTGAATGTTCTCCACCCCTGTGAATAAGTCCTCTATATTATTATTCCTTTCTGACAGAACCATGCCGTGTAACTATGTGAGTATGTCTCCCCGTCTAGCTAAGGAAACTACCAGGACTGATACCAAATTCCCCCAGAATGCAACACAAACAGAGTACACTCACCTTCTACTCACCCGGCAACCCCATGCATTATTGCCTAATCGCAGCCCTAACCAGTCAGGCTATTGAAATATTCCCCGAGTCCGAGCCACAAACAGGACGGGACATGATATATCCTTGGCAGGAAGGATGGAGACTCCCCACTCGCTCTCTCCTTAGCGTCCTTCTTTAGGGAAAACAACCCACGAGCCGGAAAGCCACGCTACGGGCAGTGGAGTCTTCAGTCCCAAATAGTGTTCCTCCTTAGTGCCCATTCCGAGACCTTGGGTCAACGGTCGAAGTGGTTCTTGATCCACTCGGCAAGGATCAACTTGGTCTAGGCTTCTTCAGTCGAGTCAGGGGCGTATCCGATATTCCCTCTTGAGGATTGTGCATGGCCGTTTACGTCTTCATGCCGTGGCTTCACATGTGGAGAATGCAGGGGATTGCCGTGACGTTATATCCGTTATATCTGGGAGAGGCCCATACTGTCGGGAGTAGGGGCCATTGTCTTCTCTTTGTTGACTTTAAGCTCAGTCTATATCCACTCAGTTCACAATGGTGGGAGCCGTACATACCGTGTTGTTAAAACTATGGCGTCGATTGAGGAAAGTTTTGGCCCGGATGCGCTCTATCTTTCCTGATGATGAGGTTTATCTCCTGAACCGCAGTCCGAAGGAGTCTGCGAGGTGAGTCCTACTCAACAATTGTCTTTTGCACCCCCGGTGGAGGAAGAAAGCTAATGGCACAGACTCAATGCCCAACATAACTTCCTGGTCGACTTGATAGGCGGTAAACCCATTCATCCTGCGATTCCTACTGAGAATATTACGGCCGTAGCGGACGTTGCAACGGGGACGGGGTGAGTGATTCCTCTGATACCTATCTTTCTCTCCCCCTTTTTTTTTTTTTTTTTGGTTTCTTCTTCGTCTATGGTAGTAGAAATAGGCTAATAATTTGAAGAATATGGCTCTCGTCTCTCACTACAGCACTAAAAGCACAATGCACCAACCGTCCCTATCTTCACGGCTTCGATATCTCCTCCGCACAATACCCCTTCTACAAGGACATCACACCCAGCCATGAACTCTACCTTTCAGTCCACGACATCCGCAATCGGTTCCCCCCAGAGCACCGAGAGCGATACGATCTGGTGCACCTTCGGCTGCTTGTAGGTGCCCTCAAGGAAGAAGACTACCCGCGGTCAATGCAGAATATTTACGAACTGCTAAGTATGTCCCAAGCCCTACGTACATCCCCATGATATTAACAACAAGTATTAGGACCGGGAGGCTACCTTCAATGGGACGACTGCGACACAACGGCCTTCTCAACCGCCGAGTCATCGCCTAACCCGTTCATCCTGCGGATGCAGGAGACTGTCGCATCAGCAGCGGTGAACCTAGGCCTGTGTCCGACGGCGCCGGTGCTAATCGAGGAGCTGGCGAACAAGGTCGGTTTTGAGGATGTGTCTCGGCAATCATACAGTACCATTGGTAAGCCGCATCTGCATGATTCGGCAAGAACGTGGCTGGTCCAGGTCTTGAGGTCGCTGCTACCAAAGTCGATGCTCGGAACTGGGAAAGTCACGGAGGAGAGAGTTGCTGTGGAACGCACGGAGCGACTAGTCGAGGAGCTGGAGGGTCATTGTAGGAATGTCTTGCCGGTGGTCAATTTGCATGTTGTTGTTGGGAGGAAGCCTCTATTTTAATCTCTGCTGGTTTGGAGGTTGGATGTTTGGTTTAATGATGATATTCCAGATTGTGGTCCTTTCCTTTGCATCATACTTTTAATTCATACATAGTTATTGGTTGACCCTTTGTCAGCATGATGTATATACGAATAATGCTGACGCTTCTTTTTTCCACTTCATCACGACACGACGATATATTACTACCACCACTACTACCACCACTACTACCACCACTACTACAACAGCTACTACAACAACTACTAATACCTACTTGCTACGGCTTAATCAATTGGCTGACAACGTCCATTAACTATTATGCCCAGACTCTACTTATGCCACTGTAACCACGCCAAACGCCACTTCATGCATCACTTACGCTCCCTCTCCGGCAGTCGCGAAAACACATAACTGAAGATCTCCCTACTCTTATACAAGTTCTCCACCCGTAGCCTCTCATTGTACAAATGCGCGTTATCACTCGCCTGTCCACAAGGAAGGTTGGCAGCAGGCGCGGAGAACTCCTTCTCCAAGAACCGGATCGTGGGAATGGATCCACCTTCACGAATATAGATAGGACGGACGCCCGCCAGTCCAGGCGACGGCTCAACAGGCGGAGGCGTTTCCCAACGAGATACCGGAGATGCCTCTCTAGTAGAATCACCCGAGCCAACAGCAGGGCTCGACTTGCTCGTCAGCGTCGACGAAGTAGGCACTCCCATGCCAATTGAGCTTCGCTGGCGCGTTTCAGCCTTTCTAGCTGACGACGTAGTCGACGACATGATGATACGATCAATGTGCGAAGCAAGACTGTCTGTCGAGTCCTTTCTAGCGAGCCTGGGGCCCGGCTGTTCCTTGGGCAGCTTGCTAACCGTTCGATCGTGCAGATTCCGCTGAAGAGGCGGATACTGGTGTTTCTGGCCTTGGCGATCAGGCGTCCAGGCTGCTGTGATCGCTTCCGCGAGGGTCTCGAACATTTCATTGTCTGGATCGCCGAGCCAGGGGTCGGATTTGCCTGTTATTTCGACGGTCAAGTCGTTTTGTGATTCGAGGCAGTCGAATTGGTCTTGCGCGTACATTGTCAGGGTTGCTGCTACGTCGTCTGCTTCTTGGTTTGGGACCAGTCGGACGGAGACGCTGGCTTTTGCTCGGCGGGAGATGGTTGTTGTCGTGCTCTTGCTGTTGCCTGGGACCTCGATGGAGTGGATGGTGAGGGATGGTTCTCGCCACCGGTGCATGAGTGAGTCGATCAGGGCGTCGCGGTCTGTGATTTCTGGGTGCTGCTGTAGGAGGATCTGGGCGATGTCTGCGTAACGCTGTTTTTCTGCCTCGGGGAGGGGCAGGACCCTGTCCCGGAACCCTGGGAGGTTGATGCGGCCTTTGGACCCGATGAGAGTGCTGAGGAGCAGGGTTAGATCTTTGAGCGGTTCATCAAGTAATGCGCTTCCATCAATACCACTGTGCAGGTCGGGATGGTCGCTATGCACAATCAAGTTCGCATGGACGACTCCACGTTGTCCATAGGTTAGGCAAGGGTTGTAATCGTCCAGCCAGTAACTGTTAGCCAGCAGGATCCAATCTACCGGGCCAATCTGCTCTTTGTGTTGTCGGACAGTTTCATGGAAGCCCTGGGAGCCGGATTCTTCCTCGCCCTCAATGAGGAAGGCAACGTTGCACCGGAGCTTTTTCTGGCGTGCAAGTTCCGCAGCCGCATATAGAGCTGCTAAGATGGGACCCTTGTTGTCGGACACACCACGGCCGTACAGGAAGCCATCCATTGAAGTCAATCGGTACGGATCCGTCTTCCATTTGGTGCGGTTGGCATCCGCTCCAACAACATCGTAGTGGCCATAGAAGAGAATCGTCTTATCGATCTTCTCGTCGGAGGTTGCGTTGAATCGTGCGTAAACGATCGGATTTGTGTCTTTCCCGGTGGTGAGAAGTTTCGTTTTAGCTCCCAGGTAAATACAGTGTCGTCGTAGGAACGCTGCGCCTTGGTTGCATTCGCCTGCGAATTTGGGGCTGGCTGAGACTGTTTTGAAAGCGACGAATTTTGCAAGGCAATTTACCATTTCATCTGCACGTTTGTCAGCGATGAATATGAATTCTCTTGTGCACTGAACTTACCGTTGTTGATAGGAGGAAGTTCGCCCTGGTTGAGAGAAACCTCCGTCAGATCCCAGATACCAACGGTGTTGTCATTTCCTCCTGAAGCATAAATTAGTCGGTCTTTGAACCGACCAGCAGCCGACGCGAGCATCGTCCCCTCATGAGCAGTCCAGCTGCCGACCTCTTCGAATCGCGAGTTGAATTTCTAGCGAAACATGATTGATTAGATACGGGATTGAAGAAGATGCACCACCAAGTCCTACCTTTACAATACCATTTGAGTCGCCGCAAACAGCCACTCCATGGATGATATCGACTGCCCACAGATCGCCAGTGAGCCTGTTGATCCGTTTCACGAGCTGGTGAGAATCCAAGTTCCAGATGTTCAATGCACCACCAGCAAGCCCGCAGTAGAGGAAAGACCCATCAACGGCAATAGAAAGTACTGGGCCATCATTTTGTAACTTTGCCATTTGAGTAGGCGCTGCGTTGGACTTATCCTGATCCAGACGCCAAAGCTTGACGACACCGTCGCCAGCCCCGGTTATGAGTACTTCCTCAGAGGGGGGCGATTCAATAAGCCCTCGGACAAGGAGCATAGTGTACACATAGCCATTATGAGCGAAAATCCTGTGGTGGTCACGCTTGAAGGTGAGAACTTGACCACCCTGCGTGACCGACTGATTCCCGTCCGCTCCCGCGTCCGGCCTCGGAGTCCGAGTACCGTCAGGGCCTCGCGAATCAAAGAACCTATGGGTTCGTCTCGATAGGTGTGCCGCTGACAACTGCGTGGTAGTTGCATCGGCTTGTGAGATATCACACCACTGAAACATGTCAGAAGGTTTTGCTAGCTGAAGTAGAACAAACGCTTACCTGGATGCTGGTATTCTGGCCAGTGCAGTAGATAGTCTTTAAGGTCGATGAATAGGCAACCGCAAAGATATCACCCACATCATGGTGAGAATGAATCGAGTACAAGCGATCAAAAGTCCTCGTCGACCAAACCTACGCACGTTAATCCCAACTTGAGCATAGATTGTGGTTGGTGAATGGTTTACATTAACGACCGAGTCTCCTCCACAAGAGAAAAGCAATTCCTTGTCCTCGGAGAGGTAGAGATCAAGAACGCTTTCTTGGTGAGCGTGCACTGAGAGCACAAGCTCGTAGGTCTGCAGAGACCAGGCCTGTCGGAGATAAGTCAATGAGAGCTGCAAGAGGTGCGAGAGATTGATCCACCACATACTACAATGTCTCCGCCCTGGAGACCAGCAAAAACGCACTCATCGTCCAGAACTAGTGCTAGAACGGACCGACTGGCCTGGACGCGGTGGCCGATACCGCATTCAATCTTCGCAGTGGGATTATTGTCGTCATCGTTGGCCAGTTGGGCAGTTATGGAACGCGGATCTGATTCCCAGGTTTTGGTCTGCTCATCAATTTCGGAAGTGCTATCCGACTCGTGTAATTCTGTGTGGTCCATCGCTGGCACGCAATGGCCGGAGAAGTCTCAGCCAATGTATTCTATTCTTTCCCTTTGGGTTTCAACCGATCAACGGAGTGGCTCCACGTGACACTCTTGCAAGCACTTCCTCCCTCTAGACACGCCACTAATCGCTGAGGGTATGAGAATTCGAGAAAAGCAAAAATCGTTTTACAAATCGTAAAAAATAAAATAAGTATATCCAAGTGGAAAGGGATATTGATTTGCATGTGAGAGAAAAACAGAAGGAAAGTTGACTCAATTATCCCAAAGCGGTAAAAGCCATTTGGACTGGACCAAATGTCGTGATTTCAATGGCGGTGATGTATGGCAAATAATGATCAAATGTGGCGGTGCAAAAGGAAGGTATTTCAACACTGCATTGAAAACTCACCTCGTTTCTCACGGAATGGCAATCGGCCACAACATTCATGCCTGCAGCCGGTTAACGCGCTGGGAAAATCTCCCAATTCGCTCTGACCTTTCATCTATCTTCTATTTCCCTCCCCTCCAACTTTTACCTCCTTCATAAAATGGGGTAAACGGTGATACGCGCATCGAAGCGAGGGAAATTACTGACCTAGGTTCCCATAGTAAACGTGCTAATAGAGCATCTGTCTTGCCTGGAGACATGATCTAGAGAACCATCACTTAGATGTCGTGGTTTAGAGTACAGAGTATGAACAAAAAGGACTAATAAAGGGGGGAGCAACGGTGAAGGTCGAAGGAACCTCGGAGTGGCATGCTGGCCCTATATGTGAGATAACAGATCCCTTTGAGACAGGGAACAGGTTGTCGATAAGTGGGAAGCTGCATATTAATCCTAAACCACTTGGATCAGATCCATTCATAGGGAGCTGGTCCACAGACGCGCCCTAGGAGTGAGTCTGATTCGAGCCCCTGATCATCATTGTCTATTATTGATCGGGTTACGCTGCATGCTGCCGTTGGGTTGAATATGCTACGCTCTGGCCGTCTAATAGTCTTTCAACAGTCGCACCAGGTGATTTGTGCTGTCACGACATGCACCCGGTTGGGAAGGAGTAGTTGCATTTTGTTTCTAAATCTGATTTAGATGTTGCATGCCATATAGCATCACTGAGCATCACTAGAGAGAGTTGGATGTAGGTAGAATAGCCCCCGTTGCGCTCCGTATGGTATGGTATGCTATGCTCCACGGGCTGTGGCAGAGCAGCAGCCACAGTGGCGGTGGTGAACATCCGCCAATCACAATCCATCGCATCACCGCCATTCCTTTGAATCGTACTGCCTCGTCATGGGAGTACTTTTGGGCTCATGGAATTAATTTCTCTTCTACCCCCTGACTAGACCACTTTTTGTTGAATGAAACTCACCGCAGAAAAATCGTCATTATGCCTAGAAATTGTCTAGAACCGGAACTATTTGCCTCATTATCAGGTACCACTTAAACACCTATCCTTTTATTTCTCCTCTCCTACCCAACTGGCAATATTTACAGCTCATCCAATAAGGCTAAATGGCCCCTCCAGTCAAGGCCAATAGGGCTGCTACCCGGGGACAAGGGAGTGCGGTGACAGCGAACACTTTCCCCACCGATTGGCCATAACATAGTCTATACGAACAGCCATTCACCGTCCGTTTTCCAAGGCATTTTTTGACCAGATTCTGCTGCCTTGTCACGGAGCGTCATCGACACCCAACCAGTGACTCCGTAAAAGCTTTTGGCGGTACTTAATCCTGTTCGTTGCTTCGTGCCCATTTTAGGCGCTTGAGTCGCTATCTCGTCCTTTATGAATCCACCAGCCCCCTCATTTCCCCCCCAATGATTATTCTCTTTCGTTGCCCTTTCTCCGAAGCAAAGCTATTTCGTGGCGTGTGATCGTTTGACACCCCCGGAAAATTGCCGCAGGATTGTATATCAAATCCCTGACCAGAGCTGAACGGAAAAAACTTCCTTCAGGCGCCAGCTTTTCGTGCATGAGAATTTGCCATCGCAGCTTTTACCCTTATTGTTATATGAGCTCCTGTAGCTCTACTATCTTTACTTCGTTTCTGTCCCGCGAAATAGGGGGCCTAGAACGAAATTTTTCTTTCTCAAAGTTTGGAAGATCGGACCAATTCTCCACCCGGCGGGCTTAGTCTCGATATTTATATACTCGATTACCTTACACCGCTCGTTCTCGGGGACGTTCGCTTATCATTTTTAAAGCGGTCCCTCTATCAGTGCCTGTTGGAAGTTGAATGTGGTCGGTTCGACATCGCGATTGACTGACAAGTCGATCGTTGCCTTGACAGCGATTGTTATCCAAGGAATCAGGTAACTGCCTTCTGTTGATCAATCATCATGGCCCCATTCGGCGAGACGATTGCTGTGATCGATAAGTCTGGCAAGGTAGTGAGCACAGTAAGTATCATGTCTCGCACTGTCCATGCGATCGCTTTTAACGACTTTGCCTGACAGAGTAAACAATTGTTTGGTGTTTTCAGCCATGCCAAAAACGCCTATCGCGACCGCAAGGCCCAATTTCAATCCGAGAAGAATGCCATCATCGCTGAAAGAGAAGCTCTGAAGGCCTTGCAAAATTACACAATCGACGATGCGCCAACGATTACTTCGTCTCGGAGGAGTTGTTCGCGACACCATTCTGGCCGCAGTCCTCATCCCCGACAGTACTACGACGATTATGAAGATGACTACGACTATGAACAGGACCGTCATTCAGCTGTGTCGCACTCGGACTCTTACTACGCTCGTCCGCAGGAGATGGTTCGTCGGCACACCCATCATGATGTTACTATGCGCGGACTCGACGCTCGACCAATGACCAGTCGCTCCAAATCCAATGCCCACGTCGACATGGATCTAGCGTACGGCGACTTCAACCCGAACGCATTGACCAAGGCGCCTTCCCCACAAGAAGGCCAGCTGCAGAAGATTGAAGATCCAGAATTGAATGGTCTTGTGAACCGCGCACAGTGGTTGATAGAGGAAGCCAACTGCGTGCACCACAGTGCGACAGCCACGATTGCTCATCTACAGAAGAATCCAGATGCCATGGCCGCGGTTGCGCTCACACTGGCTGAAATTAGCAACATCGCTGCAAAGATGGCCCCGGCCGCACTGTCGGGGCTCAAATCGGCCGCGCCGACCATCTTTGCCCTGCTTGCCAGTCCGCAGTTCTTGATCGCCGCGGGTGTCGGCCTCACTGCTACGGTTGTCATGTTCGGTGGCTACAAAATTATTAAGCAGATGTCCGGCTCGGGAGGGTCAGGATCCGAAACCAACAGAGGGCCAGACCCGCGACCGGAAGAGCCCCTTGGCATGGATGACATGATGGAGATCAACACCGAATGCCTCAGCGGTGTTGAAATGTGGCGACGAGGTGTCGCCGATGCTGCCGATGGAAGCGTTGGCACATCTGTCGATGGCGAATTCATCACCCCGACTGCTGCTATGATGTCCGGCATTGACGTGACAACCGCTCGCATGATGCGTGATCCTCGCTTCAAGTATGACGACGACGAGGTATCGAGGGCGCCTTCCCATCGGTCTCATCGTTCACGGGCCTCAAGGTCTCATGCACCTTCCCGAGTTGACGCCAGGCCAGAGTCGTACGCGCCTTCAAGGACACCTACTAAGTCTTTCTTTGGCATGTCGAAAGTACCATCTAAAGCGCCCACCAAAGCGCCGTCGAGAGCCCCCACCAAAGCTCCATCGAAGGCACCTTCCCGAGCTCCGTCAAGGGCTCCTAGCAGAGCTCCATCGAAATCGGAATCACATCGCTCCCACAGCTCCAACAATGACCCCCAACCCAAGGACAAAAAGAAACGGTCGAGCAAATTACGCCTCATGTTCACAGCTTGATCTCACTACCTCCCCACTCTATACCCTCTAAACGACAGACCATGACCGTTATTGTATACGTTATTGTACATATTTAATTTGATCCCCCCACCCCCCCGAGATACGTCATCATCCATGACCAGCACATGACAGATTGATACCTTGATTCACGATCGATCGACGAGGCCTTTTCCCTTGATTCTCTTTCGTTTTTCGTCTATTCTTTTCTTTCTTCCTGGACCACGTCCGGCGGTTATTTGTTATCTAGTCATTGCATATCTACGGCGTTGGAAATGGTATCTTCTTTCTCTTCTTTCCAAGCATAGCCTAGACTGGAGGTTATCTTGTTCATCTCTATTAAATACTATCTAGACATACGCAGACTTCACGTCACATCAAAAGTGCTTTAAACTTTTCACGACAGGCAATAACTAAATATCAGCATACTTTACATATATCAGCATCACATAGAGCTTCCAACCTTAGAAATAATCATATAGACTCGTAGCTATCCATATGCCCAGGTACAAAGATCAGGTAAAACAATCACCCGCCAGATCCCGCCCCACATAACTAACTGGGAACGCCCACCGAGATACAACAACTTCTACCTTCATCAAGCGTATAAATAACTCCATAGCACATACAAACAGACAGAGATACACTTAAACATCCCTCAATTCTCCTCCATACCTAATTCCTCACCCCCTAGAACACACATACACATACAAAAGATCACCCCCAACAACGCACCCAAAATGGAACCCCCCAAACGACCCCTCCCCGCCAAAGAATCTTTAAAACAATTCTACCTCCACAAAACCCTCTCCGAGGTCCCCAAGCCAGCCGCAGTGCTAGACCGAGGCATAGTCACCCGACACTGCGCCTCCATGCTCAAGACCATTAACAACCTCAACGTCGGATTCCGAGCACACGTCAAAAGCCACAAGGTAAGTCACCCCAACGCTCTCAACGCATCATTCAACGAAAACCAAAGGAACAATGATAGTTAACAATGAACCCAGACAACCGAACTAGCCCGTCTCCAAGTCGGGACCACATCACTCTCGATCAACTTCGTGGCATCCACGGTCCTCGAGATCGAGAATCTAGCCCCCCTACTAAAAGAGTACCAGGGTAATGGCTGTAGCGTGAACGTTCTGTACGGGATTCCGCTGGTGCCGTCGCAGGTTGAGCGGCTAGCTCGCACGGCTATTGAATTGGGTGAGGGCAGTGTGTCGGTTATGATTGATCATCCTGACCAGGTCGAATTCTTGTCGAAGTTTGCTGATATCACTGGGTTTCCGGTCGGGGTGTTCGTTAAGGTTGATTGTGGGTATCATCGGGCTGGGTTGCCGCCAAGTATGGTGGATAAGGGGGGACTGCTTGGGAAGTTGGGAGAGGCGGATTATGTGAGGCTTGATGGGATTTACTCGCATAGTAGTTTGAGTTATGGGGGGAGGACGAGGGCGGAGGCGCTGGGGCATTTGAGGGGAGAGGTGGAGGCTTGTTTGGAGGCGTTGTCGTTGAATGCTGGGGTTTTGCCGGTGGATAGGGAGCTGGTTGTTAGTGTTGGGGCTACGCCGCAGGTTGTTGCGGCTGAGGCTGTTGCGAGTTTGAAGGGGGGCGATGCTGAGCTTGAGGCTTTGAAGGCGTTGCTTCGAGAGCCGGATACGGGGAGCTTCAAGGGGAGGGTCAGGGTTGAACTACATGCGGGGAATTATCCTTTGTTGGATATGCAGCAGATGAGCACGAATGCAGGGGGACTGCGCAGTCGGTTCTACGATGAGGTTGGTGGCTTTGTCGTTGCTGAGACGTGCAGTGTCTACAATAATGGGGAGCGCGCCAGCCCGGAGGCGCTGGTGGCTGTTGGTACATTGGGCCTGGGCCGCGAACCATGCCCGAGTTATAAAGGCTGGGGCACGGTTGGTCCTTGGGGCTTGCCAGCCATTGAGGACTCCGACGACCATCTCATCATCGATCGCATCAGTCAGGAACACAGTATTCTGAGATGGGAGAGCAATGACGCCACCAAGGAGATTCCACTTCAAATAGGTCAGACGGTGAAGATATACCCCAATCATACGTGCATCACGGGTGCGATGTACGGTTGGTACTTGGTGGTCGACTCTGCTAGTGACCCAGATGCCTCAAAGATTGTTGATGTCTGGGTTAGGTGGTCAGGATGGTGATGTATCCTCAGGTGTACGAGACGATTTCTTGAGGTTTCCTTTCAATGGGAACTATGATATAGGTGGTTTCAGCAGCGGAAGCTGCGGAATTCCAACAAAAAAGCTATTTTGACCTGTGCTGGATCGGCACTTCCTATCAAGGCCTAAAATAAATAGGGGTTTCAGGTAATAATTTGGATGTGGTGAGACCGGCGTTGCGGTGAAATTGTGATAGTTATCAATAGCCGCTTGCATGCGGACGACTGAGAATCGTGGGAGGCCTTATGATTGACTGCAGACGAATGGCACTTTCTCGGGGTATGTGACCAGGGTTCTCGAGAAATGCTGGCTGGGGGTGGTGGTGGTGGTCAGACAGCGAGGGAACGCAAGATAGAGAATACCTTCCGGGTAAGGAAACAGTCCGAGAAGCCGACGAAGGACAATTCATGGGTTGAATGCGGGGACTATGCAGCGGGGGGTGATTCTGACCACAGATCAGCTAGGGTTAAAGATCTGTAATGAACCAACCACAGCAGTCCCTAGTAGATCAGGGCAGTCCTTATTCGTCGGAAATTTTGGCAGCTTTTTCTGCTCCTTGCATAGTGTGCCCTTACTGCATTATCATGTCAGGCTTATGTATGCAACGCTGTAAGCAGGAGGCGTGGATAACGAACAACCCGAGAGGGGCTGCAGAAAAAGCAAAATAATAAAAACAAAAATCCCCCCTACCTCTGAAGGATGGCGAGTAATGGAAACCTCCAATTGACAGTCAGTACTGGCGATAATAATATTCCGTGGTATATCCTCTTCGTAGCATCACGGTCTAAAACGGCCTGAAGAGGTAGATCAACGACATCGGCAATGTGCGCGCCATAATTTTTGCCGTGGTTGCGATGGCATTGAACACCAGATTCTGATGTTTTCGTCACCTAAACATTAGACAAGCAACAATGTGGGTCGTGGGAGGACTGAATTTGGGGTAGAGAGAAAGGCCTGGGGAATGGAAATCGGCATATACGGGCCACTGGAAAGCCGGCGACGAAGCCCTTTGGGAGGGAAGTTCTTCTTCCCCCGGGGGGCCGCAGCCCGCTAACTCGTGGTTCGTGGCGGTAACCGACCGCCCTTTACCGCACGGCGCTCCTAGTCGACCCAATATTGATAGTATTATCAATATCCTGATTATTCTTTCCCCCCCCCCCCCGGGTAGGACAGTACCTACGTTATTCCGACTCCGACCAGTAAGCAATCAATCAGACGAATAACCTCCCTTCCTTAGAGATGCGACGAAAGAAGAAATTTAGAGAGGCGGGAGGTGGCGCCTCACTTGTATGTACATACCTATCCTGCCCCCCTGGCCGGGATATGAATGGCTAGTAGCCAATCTCTTTACCTGGTACTTTCCATAGTGGAGATAGGTCTAGTCCTAGTAGCATATTCCGGGAGGATCACTCGGTGGTGTCCTTATTACTACTAAATAATGCCCTTTGTCCCCATTAACTCGCACTTCTGATTGAGTCCATTGTGCGTAGACGCTGCTGCTGTTCAGTCTGAGGTGCAGCTTTGCATTGGATGCCTGGGAAGCTGGCATCTCCTTCCACACTCCAAAGTTGATCCTCCATTCAGAAAATATTGGCATCATGACGGCACAGACAAATATTCCTCTTCAGGTCGTTGTTGTTGGGTAGGTTCTATATTAATGTTGCTAATATAACCTGTGAGCGGCTGTGCTAATCTCCAAATAGGGCTGGTACGCATCTACTTAATTCTTTGAAGATGAAAAGAAGGTTATATCACTAACATGCATGCATAGGCATTGGCGGCATTGCAGCAGCCTTGACCTTGGGACTGAGAGGGCACAAGGCCATGATCCTGGAATCTGCCCCGAAGGCATGTAGTGAAAAGCCCTCTGCTGTAGAAGTCGCTGTTAACAAAGATCCCTCCAACAGCTCACTGAGGTTGGTGCTGGTATCCAAGTCTCTCCAAACATGTTACGGCTTTTTGATAGTGAGTACTCATCTTGGCATCTCAAAGCGGATCTCACTGATCCGTAACAAGGATGGGGTTTGTCTCCATCCATACATTCCAAAGATGTTGCCCTGGAGCACATCCATGTCCGCCGATGGCAGGATGGTAGCCTTCTAGGGACGATGCCGGTGAACAAGACATATGGTCAACAGGTAGTCATCCATCGTGCGGATCTTCACAACGTCCTCATCGAAAAAGCGCTGGCGCTGCCGAATGTGGAACTGCGAATAAACTCTACCGTCACAGATGTGCAGTTCAATCCAGCATCCGTGACGTTAGCCGATGGAACTATTGTCCGAGGAGATATCGTGATAGCCGCCGACGGCATCAAATCAACGATTCGAAGCCATCTGTTAGATGAAGACTCGACCTCCAAAGTCACGCCGACAGGAGATGCAGCCTATCGGATCATGCTCCCGCGGAGTGTGATGGAGAACGACCCTGAATTGAAGGACCTTGTGAATGAACCACAAGCGACTCGTTGGCTCGGCCCCGACCGTCACATAATCGCCTACCCCGTTCGCAAGCACGAACTATATAACGTGGTGTTGCTTCACCCAGATGAGCATAGTGTGGAGGAGTCGTGGACTACAAAGGGGTCGAAGCAGAATATGGTGGACAATTATCGCGGTTGGGACCCAAAGGTGAGGAAACTCATCGGCTTGGTCGCGGAGGATGAAGTTCTTGAGTGGAAGCTATGTCTTCACTCACCTTTGAAGACCTGGATCAAAGGTGGTGTGGCGCTGATCGGAGACGCCTGCCATCCTATGCTGTCAGTCCCTTCCGTAACTCTCCTGTGTATGTATATCGTACTAACGTATCAATTAGGCCCTACGTCGCTCAAGGCGCCGCACAAGCTGTCGAAGATGCTGCTGCCCTTGGAATCCTTCTATCCACAATCTCATCCAAACGTGAAATCCCTCTAGCACTCCGAGCGTATGAGAAATCTCGAAAGCAACGGGCGGAGACAGTACAGCAATCCGGTTCCGAAAACCGTATCACGCTGCACCTTCCGGACGGACCGGAGCAACAGGCTCGAGACGAGCAATTTCGCCTATCGATGACCGGGGGTTCTAACCCCGATCGATGGTCTGATCGTGAAACACAGAGGCTGTTATGGGGTTGGGATGCAGAGAAGGCTGCCCTAGAGGCCTGGAATGGTAAGATCCCCGCACTTCTCTTCGATCCTTCCTTTTTGCACTTTTGAAGAGTCCAGACTTGAAAGCTAAGCGGGTTTCCCTCGCAGAAATTCACGAAGAAAACCTGTCTGAACTGCGTCATCGTCTGTAGTGCAGCTCAACTGGAGTTGAGTCCATTGTCGGATATCGAAGACCTAAAGCCCTTTCGAATTGACTTTGCACATATAATGAATGAATAATTTATGGCGATGGTTAATGTTAGCATGCATGGCGGTCTAATGAACATTGTCCTGAGAGATTAAGTACTTTTAAGCGTCGGTATTTTGCACTATACTCGGTCCATATATACACCAGATCGGATTTATGTACTTAAGATTGATTTTAACTAAGTTTGTATATTATCGAATTCCATGCAAGATTGTGTCCGAATTGACAAAGGGTTCAACGCTTGAGTTTCAAATATATTCGATTTTTAATCAAAAGTAACATTCCATCTGAGTATTCTTTAACCTCCGTTCAATGTCCCTTTCGCAGTATGCTTCATCTAAGTATAACCGTCATACAGGTGTTTATGTGTGTATATATCTCACAAACCATACAAGGTCTATCTCTATATTTTTTCTTGTCTCTTCCTCAAAAATGGCCCAGCACCACGACGAGAAAATCCCCACCGAATCTGGTTGGCCATTGAGACCTCTACGTTGAGATCATCTGCCCAGGCCCAAACCAGGCCTGGATTCTTCTGGAAACCGCGTCCAACCATGACGAAATCAAGTCCATCTTTCTCCAACAAGGAGTTGGCCAGCTGAGCCGAGTCAATCATGCCAACAGATCCCACCTTCAGCTTATCCCCAACTGCCTTTTTCACAGCAATGGCAAATGGAGCCTGGAACCCCTGTTTTGCATGGATATGCTGAGCCATGTGGGTACCGCCACTGCTGATATCAATCAAATCGATGTAACCGCTGTCTGCAAGCGCCTGAGCAAACTTGACGGTATCTTCTAGTCTCCAGCTGGGTTCCGAAGGCCGTGACTCCTCCAACCAGTCGGTAGCAGACACGCGCAGAAACACAGGCTTGTCCTGCGGAACCGCCTCTCTGGTAATTTTGGCAATCTCCAAACTAAGGCGAATGCGATTTTCAAAGGTGGCCCCATACTCATCGGTCCTCGTATTCACCGCCGGCGAAAGAAACGACATAAGCAGATATCCATGCGCATTATGAATCTCGACAAAGTCCGCACCAGCCTTGATAGCTCGTCGGACGGCAGCCCCCCATGCGATCTTCAAGTTCTCGATATCCTGCTTCGTCATCTGCTTGGGCGTAGGAACCTGGTCGGTAAATGGGGCATCAGAAGGACCTTTGACACGGTCCGGCCAACCGCCCACTTTCTCCGAGGCTGCGTCACTGAACGATAACCATGGCGCTACCGTGCTTGCCTTCCGGCCTGCGTGTCCAATTTGTACTCCGATTAGCTGGTTCTGGCTGTGGACGAATTCAATGACGCGACGCAACGGTTCGATTTGCGAGTCTTTCCATAGTCCCAGATCTTCCGGGGTGATGCGGCCTTCGGGTTCGACGGCCGTTGCCTCGACCATCAGGAACCCTGGTCCGCGCTGGGCAATTCCTCCGAGATGGGCCATGTGCCAGTCCGTCATGTGGCCATCGTCGGCAGAGTACTGACAGAGTGGTGAGAGCTTTACATTTCATGTCATGTTAGCAATGACATTTGTGAACCCTTTAGATTAAGGGGACGTACTCCGATGCGATTATGGAAGGTGAGAGCCCGCACTGAGAGGGATTGGAATAACTTTGGAGGTGCCGTGCCATCCGACTGAGGGTTGGCCGCCGTTCCTGCGGGAGGGATTTGGGCGGGGGTAAAGTATGAGATGCCGGGAGCGGCTTTGTTCTCGATGTCTGGGAATTGCCGCGGTGCCATTGTAGCTGATTTAGTGGGTCAGTGTCAATTCCAGCAGGTAAGAGGAGTGATAGTTGGAGTGGGATGGCATGGCATGGTGTCTATTATATCCAAACTGTTAATTAATAATATAGAGTTGTGCTAAACTGATGATGTCACGGACCCTGGGGAAAGAGGAAAGAAAATGTCGGGCATGACTTAAACGGGTATAGAACAACTCGTCCATATCGCCGGCGGAAAACAAGTTATTCCCCCTGCTCTTCTCATCACATCACCGGAGTTGTAAACCTCGAAGAAGCCATTTGTTTTTGTTTGGACCTCAAACCAAGACACCCAAAAGTGGCAAACAGTAACCCCGATGATTGCCGCTTTTGACGGAAATGATCGACGGTTTATCTTATCGCCAAGCCACCATGGCGACTCTTTTAAACTCTTACGCTATGCTATGCCTTCTCTTTGTTAAAAGGCAGACTCTCCAATTCAGTCGAGGGGGAAAAAGTGCCACCACAACAGTTGCCCTGGGCGTGGAAGTTTATAGTCTAATTACACATCCCCCCAACAATGGTTTGCCGTGTGAGGATGGAGGACGCCTAGGCCGCCAGGCATTGAACTGCCGATTCCACGGCGTCGTCACGGTTCTCGACTCTCTGAATGCTACCTATCCTTTATCCCCCCCCCAAGCCCAGACTGCAACCCGATGAGAGTTCCAGGAGGAACTGGTAGCAAATAGGTGAAATTAAATTATGGTTGGTGACCCCGTGACACTACCACTATCCGGTGGCTGCATAACTCGTGGCCTCTCTGGCCAGGTGGGGTTTCAACTGCCTGTCTAAACCATTCAGGATGGAGAATGTAAGGGCGCATGCCGGAAGTAGTACTCTCATCTCCCCAAAGGTGTCACAGAGAAGGGGATGGCTATGGTCAAATCGAGTCCGTCCCCAATTCAGCTTATGTGGCATGAAGGTATGTACTATGGTCACCTCGCACCTGCCAGGGCGATCTATGCTTCTATCGTACATGGTGACATCATGCTCCCGCCAATTTACAATACAGATGCCTCGAAGGTTCATTTCCTTTGGGTGATTGAGCTCATTGTTCACTAAATAACCGACGGTCTGCACGCCCTGGGATAATGATCAGAGATGTTTCTGTATTTGCTTTCGATTGCTTGTACAACTCAGACGGAAGAACACAGCTTTTCGCGCGTTTCATACTAACTCGTCGTGGTTGCACTGTACTAGAGCACGTCAAAATATGCACTTACACCACCACTCAGCTGTGACACTGTTGGTTTTCTTTCTTCGCTTCAGTAATTTCCAACATTGACGGCAAAGGCGAGTCTGCATGGGGATTGCGCGAACTATTGACTGAACCAATAGAGATAAAGCTGGTGTTTCGAGTACGACTTTCCGAATTGTTAGTCTCACACTTTAGCGAAGCTTTGGGCCTGAAGCACGCCGGCCATGGCTCCAATGGGTCATATTCAGGTAACAATTGCCACGTAACCGCCGACAACTGGATCCAGCCATACCTCCAAGTTTTGACACAGTTGAGTAAAGGACTAGTGGTGTTATCGTCGAAGCTGTTGATACGGGTGAAACTTCCACGTCCCACAAAGCAGCGGGAACTTTTGACCACCGCTTGGGATTTTTGTTTCTTTCTTTATTTTAATTTATTTTTTTTCCCTCTAATTATCATATTCGCCCTAACTCATGTGTAGCAGAGGTGAAACCTAGCGGATGTTGAGACCGAAATAGAATGTTTCTGTATAATGGGTTTTCTGGAGCTACTATTTTTGAGCCTCGGAAAGCTGATACGTTCATTGTTGCTATAGAGTGGAACATTTCGCCGCTTCCTATTCGTCCATGGTGAATCTTAGATCCAAGAAGATGTGCTTTAGCATCCAATCACAATTGCATGCATTAGATTTACTACTCACTTGGACCCTCCTGACATTTCCAATCGAACGGGCGGAGAAAAGAATCCGTCCACTCAGTACCGTGTGAAACGTGCTCTTGAGCATTGGCCAAAGATTGGGATGAGGTGAGATTGCGTGGAAGAGGCCGCAACAGGTCGGGTTATCCATGGAAACAATTTGAGTTATCCGCACCAACGATGACCGAGAATGGCCCGACTGAACACGTGAGGTTAAAATAGCTCTGCGACGCATCGGTTTAAAAAAGCAATTTAGCCCCGACGCCTCAGTGGGGACTTCGAATTGGACTTTTTCCATTGTACCCCAGGTCAGCCACACCGACCAGTGGTTGGAGTGCGGATCGTCCGCCGCCAACAAAAGACATCGTGAATGTCAATTTCAATGCGTGATGATCATTGCCCCTTAACGGTTACCACCATTGTTCCATGCGAGGTTATTTAACAGGCCCGTCACTTCCTGCTTTAGCCGCACATTGAACTCTCTCGCCGTCAATTACTTCCCTCTGATTTAACTGGCGTCTCGGGGCCCTTGCAGCTTCGGTTCACCATGCCTGGACTTCCCTGGGCGACGGTCTACGTCGCGATTGCTGGATATGCAATCGTCAAATCCACATTCGGCAGTTTTTTTATTCTATCGATGGTTGCATCCTTACTCAAGGTCTTCTATAATATGGTTTTGTACCCAGAGTTTTTCACGCCCATCATGAAAATCCCATCGCCTGCTGTGAGTATATTGACCGACGCCGTTAGCTTCGAAATTCCGAAAACGACTGACCGGTGGTGCAGAAACGTTCGTGGCTTACTGGGAACTCGCATACAGTCTTTTTAGAGGCCCCTTACGAGGAGATGCGTAAATGGCTCACAGATGTACCAAATGATGGGTTGATCCGCTATTACGTCTCAATCAATCTAGAACGTATCCTGCCGGTGGGGCCGCAGGCTTTAAAGGAGATTCTTGTGCACAAGGCGTATGAGTTCCCCAAGCCCGGGTTCATAAGGGCGAGCCTCAAACGTCTAGCCGGGGACCAAGGCTTACTCCTGGTGGAAGGAGACGATCATAAGGTTTGGACGCAAAGCATGCAATTCACTCTTGTCTCCCAGTCGTGGCTAATTTAAGATAGAAACAAAAAAAGAATCTTCTTCCGGCATTTGCCTACCGCCATGTCAAGGAATTATACCCAGTTTTCTGGTCGAAAAGTATCGAGATGGTGACGAGAATGGAAGAAGACCTGCAGAAAAAGACCGATCCCAAGGATAACGTCCTAAAAATGGGCTCCTACGCTAGCAGGGCAGCGCTAGACATTATTGGCGTTGCAGGAATGGATCATGATTTTGAATCGCTTCGTGATCCCAATAATAGCCTCGCCAGAACATATCAAAACATTATGACTGAACCGCCGTTGTACATGAAAATCATCTTCCTCATGGCATTACTCATTGGCGACCCTACCTTCGTTCATGATCTACCCCTCAGCAGGAATAAGAGTATCCAGGAAAGCTCCGACATTATCCGAGGTGTAGCACGCCAAATGATTCGACAGAAAAGAAAGAAATGGGAGAGCGAGACCTCCGTCTCTACAGGCGATATAGACATCGTCTCTGTTGCCCTGCGGAGCGGGAACTTCGGCGAGGAGGAGCTGATAGACCAAATGATGACCTTCCTGGGAGCGGGACACGAGACCACATCAACCGCCTTGCAGTGGTGTGTGTATGCTTTATGCAAGCATCCCGATGTGCAAACCCGACTCCGTGAAGAGATCCGTGCCAACCTCCCTTCTATCTCGGCAGAGAAACCGGAGCTACCCTCCCCTGCTCTTATCGACTCCCTCCCATATCTCAACGCGTTCTGCAATGAAGTCCTTCGCTTTCACCCTTCCGTGCCCGCCACCATCCGCACGGCCAGCCGAGACACGACGATCATTGGGCAGCACATCCCGAGGGGCACGTTGTTTTTGATTGCCCCCGAGATCATCAATAAGAGCAAAGAGCTGTGGGGCCCAGACGCAGATAAGTTTGATCCGGAGCGCTGGTTAGGGCCTGGTCGAGCCAACTCCGGCGGTGCCGACAGTAATTTCGCCAATCTCACCTTCCTCCACGGACCACGAAGCTGCATTGGACAGGGATTTGCCAAAGCAGAGCTGGCCTGCATGGTCGCGGTCACGGTGGGCAAGTTTGAGATGGAGTTGAAGGATCCCAATGCTAAGCTCGAAGTGCGACAACAAGCGACCATCTGTCCTAAGGACGGGGTGCTTGCCAAGTTTACTCCGTTGGAGGGTTGGTGAAAAAGTGGCCGTCGTTTGTTTCATTGTTTATGTACATAAATACTTATTTAATTGATCGATCTCACTTTGGCATTTCTTCATCAGCATATCTTTGGGCGCTGTATTCACATTCTTCTCTATGACCTCATCTCCTTTTCTGCCTTTCGCACTGTTATTTTAGCCCTATAAACTAACTTTTATACGGATCACCATCTATCTGCATGATACCTCTCTAATAAGGCACTCTGAAAACCATAACATTCTCTATATCGTTCCCATCACCGTCCTCCTCAACCCACGCTCTCCACATCCCTCCACAATTGAAATCAAACACCACTTTCCCGCGTCTCAACCCCACCCCAGACACAGGCAGCCCCGTCTCCTCGTCCACCTCCGCCTCCGCCTCAATCCCAATAATGCCCCCTTCCCCTTCC
>MBFL02000315.1:0-41130 GCA_001696595.2 Aspergillus hancockii
GGCCCGATCAGCCCCCCTCCACCCGGCGGCTACTACGGCGCTCCCCCGCCTCAGGACGGAGGATACTATCCTCCTCCCCAGGGCGGCAACTTCGAGACCGAAGAGGAGAGGAAGAAGAGCGATAGGAAGAAGATGTTCGCCGGAGCCGCGGCCGGTCTGGCGGTTGGCGGTATTGCCGGAGCTGTTCTCCAGCATGAGTTCGGTATGTCTATAATTTCCTCCCTACATACATCCACTAGCCTAGAAACCGGGAACAAAACTAACGGGAAACAGGCGAGTCTGATTCCGAGTCCGAGAAGGAGAAGGAAGAAGAGCACCCTCAGGTTGTCGAGCAACATATTTACCACCACTATGAGGAGGAGCGCTCCTACTCTCCTCCGGCCGATGACTGGTAGTAGTGGGGGAGAGCGAATGATGAGCTGGCATTTTCTTCTTTTGTGTTTCTAGAATGGGCCTTCTGCAGTAGTTCGGGCATCGTTAGCATTAGTGTGTGTTCGGGTATAATCTCTTTCCAAAGATATATTCTTTAATTGGATTAGTTTATCATTCTTTTCTCTCCTATTATGATGCCATTCGTAGCGACTTGTACACTTGAACGTGGTAGAGCTGGGACGACCTATAGTCTTCAATAGCAGCCTTGGCTGATTGCTATACACAGGTCTTCAGCGGTTATTCAAGAACAAACGTCCCCAACTGAGGACAGATCTTGACCCACGACGTAAGATACGGGCCCCCAAGACCCACTCTTCTGATGATCCAAGCGTGGGTTTCAACAAGTATCAGCTTGACCGCAAGTGTATATGCGGAAGATGAGCCGATATCATCGGGATCCAAAACACTAGAACTAAGAAGTGCTGCCCTCTATAGGAGCTTGCTGGATGCTTTGCAAATAGTCCTTTCTAAGAGAAATCACCCACCCTACCCCGATCGTCCAAAGCTCAATGCTATTGCTAGAGATATTGCCATTCTCGGACGTATCAGACGAACACCTGGCATTGACGCGAAGCCTATTGGGAATATGCCATGACCCATCCTGGTGCTGCAGTGAGGTCGACATAAGAGGGTGGGAACCTATTGATGGCGTTGGTCGCCGAATATGCCCTCACTTGTGTTGTGTGCATTGTGGAAAAGTGCGTTAGAGAATGCCATTTCGAGCATGTAAAATCTTTGATAATAATGCCAGATAACACTAATCTAAGATTTCTTTAGCAGGACTCCTATATAACAGCCCTCTCTCCATGATATCGCTATAATCAAGTCTAACTTTAAGCTCCACCCACTGACTTTCTCTTCTCCCAGTGAGTTCCTGATTTGATATTAAATCTTGAATGACCTCGTATGATGACTCGGCTTCTAAACGCGCAATCGCCAATGTAGCAAGTGCTAACGGAGCTGCGAGATCTACTCCGATGTCCCGGCGATCATAACTAATACAGCCTTGTATAGAAGACCATGACCAAGATGGAAATATCTCATTTTGTTTAGGCTGTCTTGATAGACATTCTCCATTCTTTGGCTTCCTCAGAAGTGCCGCATGAAAGCTCCTAAGTGGCATTCCGATGTAATGGTCTGCCCCATATCGGGAATTGAGAACTCCAGCGAATGCCCGAAGAATGTCATGCTCAAAAGTCAAAGTCCTTTGAGTAAATAAACGCACTAGGGAATCATACCCCCAAGACGAATGCACAGTATTGGGGTGGGGCCAGACACGCAAAGTGTTCTCTTCAACTTTCGCATTGCGGGTATTAAGATCACACTCGTAAAAAGCTCCTGAATCAGAGAACGGGAGGGTTTTAGGTGAAAGCATGGCTTCGTGGAAAGTCCATCCTCGAGTAGCCCACGTTGACTCTTCGACTATTTTGTTGTATGATGGATACTCCCTCACGGATAAATCCCGTGCGCTTCCATTGTAGTTGGCACTGAACGCTTGGTGTGGCACCCCAGGGAGTCCATAATGGGCAACTGGAGTAACATGTGCATTATGTCCCCCATCGCGTCGATAAGGACCTTCTTAATTGTACCGTTGCCCTGCACGAGGCAAAGTCGATCAATCCATAGAATGGTATATCTAGCTTCTCACAAGCAATGATAGCGTCCGAGAGTGTTGATAAAATAGAATATCTCTCCTTCAATCAGTTTTCCGTTTTCATTTCATCGATGTTGTCTTTGGTCAATTGGAGGTCGGTCTCTTTATTCTCTCCCCAGACATAGCCCAAAACTGCATATTTACAATTTTTAGGAGCATCCACAATGCACCTCCGCTTCGTGTCAATCCCAAGGAAGCCTTGAGGGTGTGGAATGTCTTTCTTTGGGATATGTCGGTGACTGACTTGGCATTCATGGAGCCAGTTAGTGACTATCCCAATTCACATGTTGTCTAGGTCCTTCGCTCAATGCTAAATTGTCGACGCCAGCATTGCGCTGAATCTAGAAAGTTATGTTTGGCCTGATCTACTAGAGACTACGCTAATACTCCGTTAACTGCCATCCAGACGAATATTGTAAACGGGTTTGACCAGCCCAAGGTAAAACATACCCGGCTTTATTTCGGCTATGAAATCACAGGCTGTGTTTATTTTCTTTTTGAATAAACAAATGCCCAATGGAAACCGTGTTTGATCGGTATTGGAGCAGGCGATAACACCTTCGTGATTGCATGACACGCAGTTCCAGGAGCGTTGGTGTAAGTTCTCCGCTGTCCTTAAGCCGAACTCCAAGTGAGTGATATCATTCCCATGTTGTGGGTAGCCTGTCTGAACACACTGTACGATATGCCAAAGTCTCATATTTTTGCAAAGTGCGCTGAGGGACTCTCATAGTTCTGCAATGTCATATGAATTCTTTTCAGCCTCGCCGCGCACCTATTTGTTATTGGACGACCAAATGAACACGTGAGGGCTTACTGCCAGTGGCCTACAGCCTGATAGAAGCAAACCCACCAAAGAGCACATTAGAGTGGTGAATTCTAAGTCGGAACTCATCTGGTGACCTGCAAAAATTCGCTAATCAGGCGAGGTCCTCGAGAGCCCGGACGATTTTGTGGTCCAGCGGAACATGGAGCCGAAGAGTATGATGTAATAGAACCTAGGGAGATCAGCCTCATACCTTCACCTGCATAAAACCAGATTGGCGACCGCATGTACTTTTCTTTGAACAAAGGTTAAGCCGGGAAAAATGCCTCGATTCGTGAGTTACACTTTGAGATCTCTACTTCTCAAGAAGAACGCTAAACAGTACTAATCAAGACAATCCTAATCCGCTACGACTCCCTCGACGCATACCAGCAGCATGGAAGTAAAATCGAGCAAATGTAAACCAGATCCATCATTTAACCATCGTGGAGCTCCATCTCACTGAAACCTACAGGACTAAAGACAAATATGCGGAGAAAGGGGCCACGGAGAAAACATTATTCATAACCACAAGGAGCCTACCACCTATACATACGACTTCGTACGACCCAGCTAATGTCTTCTAATATGGAAACCAATAATAACTTATTCTAGGTTTATCGCACCCGAGAATGTCTCAATGGAGGACCTCAAGGACGTGAAGTTCCCGGATGGTGTGCAGGTCGATTTTCACCAAGAGGCTTGAGTGGCGGAGTTCTTGGAACCTGATGGAGAGACGTATGGTGTAGTCAGGCGGATTTACTCGATTCAAACGATGTCAACTTAACCTGTTGGACAGTAAAATGGTTGAAATATAAAGACTTGGTTAACATATGAGACCAAACCAACGTCTGAATACTCAGAATCAAGATCCAATTTGATACTCCAGAGAAGGCATTACCCTAGCTCAGGCCGCCGAACCAATAAAATAAAAGTCCTTTGTGACAACAATGGTAGAGGATACCGGTTGTTGACGTAGGGACTAATGAAATTGCAGTCATGGCCATCAAGAATATGACCTCAATATCAAACCGTCAGTGGTGAAGATAGTTTGCAACCTCCGCTGAGACGAATCGCAAGAGAATTGACCAACCCTCTCATAAGACAGCAATATTCCTGACAGCGGCAACATCCGAGATCTAAATGGAAACTAGAAAAGTCCGTACAGGTCATGTTCACGAGACATATGTGCATAACAGGAGCCGCTATTCTTGAAAGTCGACAGGCACTGCCAGCAAATGTGCGTTCCACAGGCCCAACAAGTCATATGATTGCAACCATAGGTTTTCTCAATCGGAGTCCTACACTCGGGGCAATCCTTAATTCCGGCCTGTTTCTTGAACTTCTCAAAAGCCTCAAGACCACCTGAAGCATGATCTTTATAATCGGCACAGCTCATGCCTCGATGGGAGATATGACACGTTGTGCATACTGGGACCAAGTAGTTCAAGCACCTAAAGATACTCGCAGTAGAGATTACCCTGTATATTTGTCTACAATCCGGCGTAGGGCAGTAACGAAAATTCTGGGGGATGGCGATTAATATGAGATTTAAACGAAGCTTCTAGCAAGACCTCGAAGGCTTTGGACGATAGTTGATCTTGTATCTCATCGAGAGTAAAGACTGCCATGCAATTTCCTGAGTTTCCTTCTCAACGAATACAGAGCTCCTTGTTTCCAGTAGTGCCAGAGAAGCAGAGTCTCTCGAAACAGCCAGCACAATACGTGTGCTCACACTGGGTGCGAACTGGGGTTTCCGCTTCTGTCCAGCATATCGCGCAGTCCTCATCTGTGGTATTTTCCTTTACTCGCCGTTCTGGTTCTTTCTGGTTGGTGACAATGTTCAATGCTAGCTGAAAATTTCCGTCAGACCCAGTAACTAGAATTCGTTTTGGGGAAGAGATGATGTCAGACGTTGCGACCCCTTCCCCTAAAACTGATAGGATTGACTTGAAATCTCCGCGACATGCCCAAGCGAATTGGGATTGATCTAGTCCGACTGTACGTGCAGTTGACGAATCATCCCCAATCAGGGCAGCTATTCGGACCTGGGCTTCCTTGCATTTCTCCGGTGGGCCGTAAATGTGAATGCAGGATTGTCTCTGATTCCGGACTATGGCAACACCGAGGGTCTGTTCCACAGTCTTAAGCTTGGAATACACATCCCCATTGATGCCGAAGGATGGGGACTAGAGAAACTTGTCATTGTGGACACCTGCTTACCTGATATAGTATCCTCAAGGACATTTTTCGCCTGTGCAAAAGTCTTGCTATCTTCGCCCTCGAGCTTGAGGGCTCTATAGCCAAGTGCTGGGTTGTATGAAGTAAAGCGTAACTTCTGAGAATCCCAAATCCGTCTCTGCGCTTCGATTATAGCCCGAACAGCTTGGAAGACACGCTCCAGAATCTTGAACTTTGCAGAATAGACCCGTTGCACGGTTAACTTGCCGCCTCTACTGAAAGGTAGCAAAGTCCCATGAAGTGATTCGACAGCTTTCCTAGCATCTTCCTCATCTCGAAAACGGGCTTTTGCTTTGAAACGCTTCCCATTCGTTTCTCCAGCGTTTCCCCACCGCTCGAGCGGTCCGACGTGCTTCAGCTTCGTATTTATCAGCTCGTTTGCCCTGTTAAGTCTGGTTGGGTATGTAGGCTCTCCTAGCTCAACATGTCGAGGTAATATAGTGATAGAAATGGTATGCATGATATCTTTCTCAGTTGCCGTCGTTGGAACATTTTTAAGCGTCACGCTCCATGGCTGATAATTACGATAGCTCCCGCCACCTCTGACACCGGTGCTTTGAATCTGCTGGCCGAGTATACTATATGTGTTGGAGCTGAACCTATCGTGAACCTTTTACGCGATGTCTTCGTTCCCAAATTCAACCATACTGTCCTCGAGAATTTATACCATTACACCTTAACTTTCTTACAATCCACTCGTCGAGAGGTTGACGCTTGAAGCATTGGGGTGCTGACTAGGTCTGCACGTATCTTTCCGTATTTCTGCTCGACGGAGCTCAAGGTCTCACAGAAGACATCCGCAAATGATGAGTCTTCGACCCGGATATCCGCATGGAGGAGGAGTCCGTTTGTGACCGAACCCTCACACAGTCAGTTGAAACTGAAAACCCTAACTCAGCCAACATGTTGACGACAGATATGGAAGAGCTTCCCGGCGGAAGCATGCTTAGATAAACGGCAGAGAAGTCGGACGGAAGGGAGATCTTCTGGGCATTTGCATCATGTCTAGTTGAATAATAGCGCCGCACATTTCTCGTGTGTAGTTGCCGGGCGCTTCACTCTTCCTAAGGATGCGTCAGTTAGATACCTGAGCAATATGCTTGTTTCAGCCAAACAAATCCTCACAAGTTTCTCGGGAATGGGTTGACCATCTGTAGTTGTTCCAGTATGCGCATATGGGCATCTACTTCCATTCCGGCAATGTCCGCGCAAGAAGAATTGACGTGGCACCTGTGAGCTCGTATCTGCATACGGGTTTCACTAGGAATTGACGGTCCCTCGGATGGCGCGTGAGAGAAGCGACAGTTTAGCCCATCTCAACATGCGCCTCGAGGATAGAATCGACATGGGGCTTTTAGTCGAACATCTGGCGTACGCCGCGTAACTCTCAATCGAATAGCTGGTGTCTGCATGACTTTACTATTGAAAACTGGATTACCGTAATTTAACGGCACGCTCGGTCAGACTGTTGAGCAGGACTAACCGTCCAGTATGCTCATGAGATGAGAATATGGACGAGGCTGACTGTAGCGGGATCATCCTTACGTACCCTGACAAGGGTAGGACAGGGTGTAGTACAGAGACAAGGCTACTCGGACATCATGCAGTTTGATAAATGCTCAACCTTCAATCCTCTCAACCTGTACAATGGAGTATATCGACGTGTGATATTTTGTGTATTAAATATACGTCCTATAGAACCCTTGCGCTGAGCGATGGACCTCTAAACCCCAAATTCTCCCGCGGCATATCACTTCCAACACAAAACCTCACCATGCAACAATCCAAACCAGCCATGCTCAGCCTCCACAAACTCCTTCCATCCGTCTGAGATCCTCTCGAGATCCTCCTTTACCGCAAACCCCTCTTCAACGGCCGTCTTCGCAAAACCCGACGACCTCGCTCTTTCCCCCATAGACCCACCCCAATATTGTCTCTCCTCAGGACTACTAAAGCACCACGAACCAGTGCTCTTCCGAATCTTTGACCGCTCAAATCCAGCCTCCTCAGCCCAGACGTGAATAAATCTCCCCGGATGCGGATTGCCGCCTTTCACCTTCCCCATACGCGTAGTGAGGTTAAGCCATGTTACAATTCCCTCGTTTTCTGGATACCAAGTCATCGCTGCCGACTCCCTTGCCGCGACGATCCCCCCGGGTTTTGTGACACGCCGCATTTCCTGTAATGCCTTGACCGGGTTTGCGATATGCTGCAGCACCTGATGTACATGGACAATGTCGAAGGTGTTGTCCGGGAACTCGAGAGAGTGGATGTCTCCCACTCGGAATTCAATATTCATTATGCCTTGCGAAGTGGCTAGTTCGCGAGCCTGCTCTAGTGGATCAGGCATGTATTCAATTCCGGTGACGTGACCCTGGGGTGCACGGCGCGCAAAGTCAATGCTAATCGAACCAGGACCACACCCGATGTCGAGGATTTTGGAAGTTGCGGTTATGTATGGGAGAAGGTAAGCGGTGGAGTTGGAAGCCGTGCGCCAGTTATGGGTTTGGAGCACAGAAGTAGAGTGATCAGTTGTGTAAACTCCCATGTTAATTGTTATGTGTGAATATCTGGAAATATAAGTTGGTATGATCTTAATTGTGGGGAGCTAGAAGGTTGAGATGCGGAGAGTTTATATAGTAGGAAAGTCGGGAATGAATGGCGAGGGGATCGGAGTTCCGCCTCGGGGTTCCGAGGATGACGTATCCACATCGGCGTCAACAGCCATGGATATGGGCGCAGACTCCGAATATCATCATCCCGAACTCGTCTGTTGTCTGTACCCACCGCTCAATTCTTTCCCTTCGTTCAGTTGACCCTGTTTCTGCCGATCTCCATAATTCCGATATCTCTAACATTCCATCTTCCCATTGTAAGAGATACCGATCGTACTCCTTGTTCCACCTGTCGCGGTCCCCAGCTTCCCATAAAGCCTTATGCCCCGGCGCATACACTCCTCTCATCTCCTCTGCCACGAAATTTGGCAATAGCCGATCTGCATTGTAGACACTGGTAAATAAGTACATGGTGAAGATCGCGCGGCGTTTTGCAGCGACCACGATCCAAGACTCCCACGTTGGCCGAGTGTGCGCTAACTCGGCAATGCAGAACAGACCATTCCGAGCAGTTCGGAAGGCCAATTCCATAAGCGTTATCATGATCTTATCAGTGACGAGAGAATAGCCCCCGTGGGGTGAGAAGTACAGCATGATTGTGTAAATCAGGTAAGCCTGGAAGGCAGAGAGGAGTTCATAGTCATGGTCGGGATGCTGGAGTCATCAGCTGCACATGATACTCTATCGGGGAGGAGGAGGTACCTCTTCACCAAGTCTCTCCATCTCCTTTTCTAACGTACTCGTCACCATCGTCTCACTTCCCGGGACCGCCTGTTCCCACATGCGTACGAGGCTGTAGCAGTTTGCCAGCGCTGGAGGCATCTCTTTACCTTCGATCTGTGCGGCATGAATAATTGGTGGTACAGCCCTGTCTTCCAACATCCGTCGTGGATAAGTGCTCAATACCCGCGAAATGTACTGTAGGGTGGACGGATGATACACTTTGGGGACCTCATCTTGCCCCAACGGGGGTGGTATATATGGTCTCAGCCACCGGTCCCGGATATCTTCTGCGTTGGCATTCGGAGCCAGATCAACTGTAGTGAAGTCAAGCCCATCTCCATCCCGCCAGCCACCCGCGACGGTTCTTCGTAATTGACTAGCCGGACTCCAAGCCGTGCTCGAAGGAGTAGGGACATATGGTAGTGAAATTGGCATAGGATCTAGACGAGGCGTTGCAAATATTGACGCGCCGGAATGTGAAGCTCCAGGGTCTACTGTAAAGGTCCCTGCCGCCGAAGGAGAGTCTCGTGCCAGCGCCGAGGCTAAATATTCGCAGATTCGGCCAGTAGATCGGCACCGTGAACAAGCGGGCTTTTCGAGACTGCACCGAACCTTTGATTTTGTACAGTTGCTACAAGCCTTTTTGCGTGCAGGACGCTGGCTCGATTGAGGGTTGTCTGATATGGGCATGGTTCACGATACAATTGAGATGGCGGTGAGGTCCCCACGGTCAAGTTCGGGATTCCGATGCCTTACATGTTACGTTACAGCAGGGCTACGGGCACGTATACCGACCTACTATGTATTTCTTCCCAGCGCCTCTCCTTGTTATAACTAGAAAAGTACTTCGTATTGCGAGATAGTTCTAAAAAGCATTCATATTCTGAGGTAACACCCTCACGACTACTAAAGGACAAACAAACCCACCCCTGCTAGAGATACAATCAAAGATAACTCACTATGGAGGCTCTTATTTGGCCGAGAGACTTCATTCGCTCGAGCTTCTGGACTCCAGAACAAAGCCTGGCTGTATCATTCAGACCCTATAGTCCTCTTCACTAATGCTACAACATTTTTGAGGGAAAGCGTGAGGAGACCGCAAAAAGTCGCAAAGAGCAAAAAAAAAATAAAAAATAAAGGTGCGCGAATTTTCTCTGCGTTTGAAATATAGTATTCTTTGTGCCAGACTAAGTTGGGGCGTCAAAGTTCCGTCCCGGTTTGTCCTACTTTTTATTGACATATCCAACCGTCTTCATGTCATATCCTCACAGTCTCGTTGCATACCTTTGTGACCACATCCCTTCCCAAAAATCTGTCAACTTACCCCCTACGGGCGCTAAATGCTCACATGGTTCAATATTTCCGTCTCATAGCACCCCGTCTGCAACAAACTGTGAAATGGGACCGGGAGCTTGGTGGGATTCTCTACAACAGATTTGCCTCCCCTTTGGTTTACTGTTTTGCCAAATCTCCCGTTGGTCACTGTCCAGAAGCACAAAAGGATTCCTGCGATTGTGGAGATGATGAGGAAAAGCCTAGCCCCTGACCATTGTATGGAGAGCTATCGGAATCGCGATCCACCCTCAACTCACGAATGCGCGCTCTGTAGCAGCCTCCTGCACGTGGATGGAGAGGGAAATACTAGATCAACCAACCGATTAGGCCCAAGCCTTCAACTCACTGTTCTCCTAGCGGAACTTCAGCGCCTTATATTCAGTTGCCTGGATATTGAAGATGTATTTCGCACTGGCCTTACTTGTCAGCACTTCTGGCTAGTCGCTAAAAGACATAATTACGAAGCATTTCAGCAACTACTTAAGTATCCGGGCTGGTCCTCCGATCATTTGTGTGGGTGATAAAAGCTCGACTAACCCGGACGGGTATCCCCCCGGACTGTTGGACGATGAAGATAAGATTTAGCTGCTGGAAGGGCTGCATGATGGTAGTAAATATGAGCAATGGGAAGCAGGCGATCAGCTTTATTACGAGTACACGTGTCCATCTCCTTGCGGAAACGTTTTATCGCATCATTAGCCATGTGGCTGATGATTTTGGTTTTCCAAATGATCTGCGTCACCTCGCTCTTGACTTGTTTCGCAAGCACTCCCGCCCAAGGGACGCACTTCGAGTTGCTGATCCCAAGCCATCATCCTTCTACGCTACTGACAGACCGCGGATTTTGTGAAATTTGACCACTCAGGAGTTTGTTACCTCGCACGCCGTCGCATTGAAGCCGGAATACGTCCACGGCCCATTCATTGATTTCATAGGGTTTGGTGGAGTGATTCTTTCTCGGATCTGTTGGTCGACGAGCGATGATCGCTCAATGGACAATAAGGATGGGGTTAGTCAGGGTGCCTGGGCTGGACATATGCTGGATATCGTGCCACTCGATACCATAGACATTGACAAATCCTGGAAGGAGATCGCGGAGATTTGGAAGAGAAAATATGGAGAAGACTGGAGAAATATTGTGATTGCGGAGAAGGAAAGCGGCGACAACGACGAATAAACCAATGTATTTTCAATCACTTTGTTAATTATCATAACCCACTGCTGTAGTTCGGAGATGTTGCTCACAAACCATGAAATTAATCTGCTTATTGTCGGCCACAATACCCTTGTCCTGCTTCTTTGTTCTCTACTATCGCGTATCCACCTCTGCGCATTTAATGGCCCCCTGTAGCTGAGGTTTCTTGAACCGAGGATGTTAAGAGTATGCCAACACAAGTTTTCATCTTTCCGATCACCAAATCCCTGAAGCCTTTCTCTAGGATCTCTTTACATGTCCTCTAAAACTACACCCACCAATAGAGATTCTATTTTTGGTTGCCGGACTACATTAATCGCGCAACGATATGGAAAGCGAACTGGACTCTTGGTTTGTTAGAAATTTGTCGCTCCACGCCCTCTCCCTTAAACAAAGGACAACCCATTTCCCACTGCAGCTCAGCTTGACTCCATAATACAGGATACCAAGCCGAGTCCCTTGGCTCTGCGTAGTCCTGACGGTCCCGAGGCCCTTTTACGCGAAGATATTGCCGCTTGATCGTTCAATACTCACCACAGACCAGAGAAGATATCCCAGGAGAATGAGACCACCACCGCAAAATTCGCGAGTGCTAACAAATGGGCTGAATATATTACCAAAAGGCGTGACGTCGAGAATAGTGGATACCGCAATCGTGTCTTTTGGTATGTGCAAGTCGGTGATCATACCACCGTAGTACATCTCTCCCAGATCTACGCTGTGGATCGTTAGGAGCCGACTAGGTATTTGGCGTACAAAATTCAGGGTAATTCTATCTTTATGACAGGGTGTAGAGTCAAACTCCGAATTACCTCTATGATGCTCAGTCTTTGGAGCGTTGGTAACCGCACTTGCACTCGTGAAGATAGAGACAGACATGGTATTCGAAAACCGGCTCTTTAGCGTTCTGTTCCGGAGCAAATTCGATATTAACCTGGTAAACCTTGTGTTAACAGAGCGAATATATATACCCAGGGAGCTGAGTATCATATCAAGAGGCCACAGGCCACTACCATACTTCGCCTCGTAAACTTCTCTCGTTTAAGAGTTGAATCGCTTGAAAAAATTAAATCTTAAAATAGTGTATGAAATGGGAATGCTTTATTTTGGGCGCAGTACCTCGAGAGTATATTGATTTGGTTGATTGCTAGACTGAGTACATTATAACTCTGTATGAAGCAAAGTAGAAATTAATACCCTTGATGTCGCTCCAAGTAATGGGATCAGATAAGAGTGCTTATATAAATAGAGTGAGGATGAATGTTGTCCTCTACATGAGGACCCCTACAGCAGGCGCCATGTATGTACAGTAACACGACAGGCTGGGATATCTCAAGTTGTTCCGGAGACGCACTCAACGGCAAAATACTCCTACTTAGCATATAAGTAACCAATGGACCTCACCTGCGGCTGGAAGACAAGGCTACAGGAGTCGGACTGTAGAGCAGACAGGCAAATAAGAAGCGGTCTATCATGCAAAGCAGACTTAGCAGACCAAAGCTAACCCTAAACGGTCAATGCTGCGCCAAAAAAAAAAAAAAAAACCCTCGTATGTGTTGGGTGCCTAATTCAGCCTTGCCAGAAGCCTTACTCGGATCGAGTGAGCTTTCAGTCTCCCTAGTAGGTGGCGACTTATTTTGCTCGATATCGTGCGTCGTATCACTTTCACCAGTGGTATTTTCGTTCTTCGCAGGGTGTGGGAGTTGGTCTGGTATTAATAACTTTATTAGGGGATCTAGATCCCGAAGAGACCAAGAAATCTACCTATTGCTCGCCATTGTTTCCGCCTCTCCCCTCATCAGCCATAATGCTTCTCCTTGGCGGCAGAGAAAGTCCGGATAATTAGAGCTCTGGGCTGGCAAAATACTTCCATCTTCTACAGTTGATTTGTTGACCATCATCAGGGCGTCCGCAAAATATTTCCCATTTAGGCACTATATTTCCCACCCAGTATATATTCACGTGATATTAGTTTATATGACAATGTGATAGATACCTTTGTTTTTGAATAATTGAGCCACGCTTGAAGTATTGTTTAGCACTATGGTTAATCTTTTAAATAAGGTCCTAGGAGCTGCGTTCGTACAAGAATATTTAGTTGAATAATGGATGTTCTCTCATACATTGCCGCGGATGGGGATCTAAATAGAAATATATAATCGAAAGATTGACCTCTCACTGCAAGTTTCTCCGTCAAGTTGCAGCTGACGAACTTGTTTCTCCTTAGTTGATTCTTACGGAAGCGGCACACTAGGTCCATTAGCAATCGCCGCCCCCGTTTTTCCTGTCTCTAGTTTATTTTGGACTGAAACGGAATTCCCATACGGGGACTAGACAGCAATTGGAGACTTATGCCAGCGAATCCATTTATTCTCGAACCTTGGCAGGTGTCAAAAACTATGGTGTTCATGCCAATAAGATGCAGGACATCTGATCATTTCTGAGACCCACGATAATGCCGATCAGTTTGCATCCGCATTCTCCCACACGGCTTTTGGATTACCCGTTCGGGTACCGTACCTTCGGGATATTTTTATACCAAATCTGTCGTGACTATCATGTCCCGGTCCGCCTAGCACCCCCAGAATGGCTAAGACATCCAATTGGTAAGTAAACCATGGCGGGTAGTAGGAGGGAATGTAGCCCGATCGTAAGCTGTCAATTTGCATGTAAAGACATTTGAGCACGGGACATCCAGCCGCAGAATAGCACAAGCTTGGCATCATTAATTTAAGGAATCGAATCTCTACTATCAGCGAGGAGAGCGCCGGCGAAAACTACTAATTTTAAAAGCCATATTATTCGAAAGAAGGCTTCATAGAGCAGATCAATGATGCCAAGCCGATCAAACGCCAACCGCAAGTGTCATGGGTCTCTCTCTGAACTACTACGGCTGACAACTGGCTGAATTGACAATACCTAGAGTTTGTGGCCACGAGTGGTGGCTTCACTTACGTACTGAGAATGTCATTCTCATGTTGTAAAATGGTAATTAGTGTTTCGTCCCGTCCCGGTGAGCAAATCTCACTCGCGACAGGTTGAAAACAAGGGGTGCTCGGATTCCACAGAAGGCTCGCTGGAGTGGAAAGGAGAGTTCTTTAGCGTCGGGCTCTCTCCTCAATAATGGCGCAGATCCCTTGCTCCTGCTGGACATTTCAGCTGAGCCCAGCGATTAATATATTCAGGGTGCAAGATGAGAGCTCCGTCAAATAATTCATGACTGGACTTCGGTGCATCTTCTATGCATCTCTGGCGAGTCCAATTTCCCGAGACGCAATGTTCGCAAATCTGCGAGCGTACACTAGACCAAAGTGCAATCCACCACGTGATCTAACCCTAACGTTGCAAAACACTGTTCGAGGGAGTACTAACTCCAACTGATCGATTGGTTTTCCCTTGAGGTTACATGAGATGGTTGTGGTTTAGAATGAGGGATGGTATAAGCCGGAGCCATGATTCCCAATCAGGGACAGCAGTTGTCATCTTATAGGTCTATTTATGAGGAAGCCAATGTCGGGTAGTCCAAGACCAGCCAGCCATTCCGTGTGGCCAGGTGGCTGCCGCAGACAGGATCCACCACACAAGAAACCTATCGCGGAACTCACTTCTAACCCCGCAGCTACCATACGGAGGGCGATCTTTTGTCGATGAACCTCACTGATGGTATTAGCAACTCTGATTGGCCTTTGCTCGATCGCACTGGCCCATCCCTTGCTGATTGTTGCGATCCGAGTATTCCGTATACTGCGCCATGACCCACCCTCAAGGGCGTCTCGGTGGGTCGCGGGCGATCTTCAATAGATTGTGCACTGTTTGTTTTCAGCCACAGCTCACATGGGACCTCAGCTGTGCTCTGCCCAGCCCTTGTACCCCAACCTCACCGGGTCGGCAAACATGCTATATTTGTTCTTAAGGCGCTAATCTAACTGTCCAGGAAAAAACTCGCCAAAGACTCTCCAATGTTATAGCCCCCTCTCTTTTCAATAATGGACTCAGTTGTTGGTGACTTCGTGCAGGAGTACAGAAGTAAAACATGGATCTACGCGCAGAATGCAGAAGCGACCGCCAGGATATGCAACGAAATGCTTCAGGCAGAGCTTCTCCCAGGGGTGGTCACCCACCGGGTAAAAGAGCCTTCCAGCCTGGAGCGCAAGCTTCGTCAACGTGAGCGTTTGCGTGGCCGACTGTATCCGTCAAAAGAAGACATCCAAGACGAGATCTCGGACCTAGCAGGAGTTCGCATCGCCGTATGCTTCCCTCAAGATAGAGAGCGGGCGCAAAACGCGCTTTGTGAACGATTCGATATCGAGTTGAAGAAAAGCTATGGAGCAGTAGACACGAACAGTAGTGTTCGGGACACCACCAGTGACATTCAGCAGGGTCCAGGGTATTGCGCCACCCATTGTTGGGTATATTTAAGGGAGGACGAGCTACAGGCGCGGGACGGATCAATGAGGAGGAGAGTAGAAATCCAGATTGTTTCTATGTTGCGGCATGCCTGGGCTCAATTTGAACATGACGCAGTTTATAAGGCACAATCCACGATGAATCTCGAGGATCGCCAGGTCCTGCATTCATTGAGCTGTGCCATTCACCGCGGGGAATGGCTCTTGAACTGCATATCTGAAAGCGAAGCCGTCCGAAATATATCGACTGATCTGCTATTTGAAATGGTGTATGGGGTAGGATGTTTGGTTGCAGGTGTGGCCAAAGAGGAAAGTCGAGTGCGGGGAACAGCAAAACCCTTGGAGGAGTTCTTGCGAATTCTGAAGATGGCGAGACCCAAACCCTTGTCCGGTTCAATGGCAAAGGCACGCTTATAGGATAATATCGCAAGGGCCCCGCATATAGAACGCATCCAACACCGCAAGCCTTGGGCACAGATTAAAGGTCAATATGAAGACATAACTTGGAGAAAGGCAGTGTATCACTGGACAGGAGTGGACCACTGTCAAATCCGCGTTAAATAGGTCGGAGAGCACCTTTTAGGGCAATCTTAATCGGACGTTGCTTGGGATAGCATTGCCAGACCGAGCCGCCTCGAACGAAAGAATAAGAGTGTATCACATTCCAATGTGGACCGTGGTTATCCCATTACCAAAGAGTCATATCCCTGTGAACGAATATTAGCCAAAACAGGTCGGACGATGGAACCACAGATGCAAGCCTGAAGGGGTCACAACAGACCGAGTTTCTCTTGCTCTAGAGTGGCCTTACAAGTCACAGAGTTTACGGCTTCCCCGTCTTGAACATGGTCATCAGGTTAACGCATGGACCTGGACATTGGCTGCTGGAACTACTCCGCCAAGTCAGAATCTTCCTGCCTAGTGACACCAATCCACTGTTCCTAACAAGCCTCGTGAAGGGTAATGTTTATATAGCATGGAAAGCAGCAGCAGCAGTACTACTCAACCATCGCTTGTCTGGTACTTGGGCACCTATATATTTAATTACACTTTCTCGATATAGTATATAGATTATTCTAACCGACCAAGCAAGTTAGACTTTATAACAGTCTAGAGTAATCATTGCTGACTAGAACAAGATGTATATAAGACCTAGTTGACTCAGAGCTGCCAAGTCGTTCACAAACTGACAACACGAATGGGCGTAGCCACTGAGTTCATGATGTAAGCCCTTTGGCATAATTCTCTAAATACTCCGATATTGCATCTTCTAGAGACAATCGCTGTTAGATCATGGATATCCAGGGTTCTGTAGCTAAATCCAAAACCTAAGGGATGGTAGTTGACCGGTTCCCCACGTCCAAAAACGAACTCAACTGTAAACTAAATAGTATATCCACCTCGCTCGGAGCAATGAATTGAACTCTTGCAAGAGCCACCTGGTTACTCATCCCACATGACCCGCTCGCAGAACAAGCCGGACTCTCAGGCGTACATCCATACTTGTTACAACTGCATTTACTGTCCACTTTCTGCACATAAACCATCCACTGGTTGCAGCCAACAGCAGACGACATAATGAAGCCACCGTCATTTTTGTCAGGGTTTCCTCCGTCATATTTGGAGACAATTTTGTCATATATACTTGTACACTATTCCGGATAGTTTAGTTACAGTCAGATGTAAGAAAGAAAGAATATCTACTATATATTTTACTAGCCTGAATCTCTTCTTAGATTTGCATCTAGATTTGTTGTCTGCCTATTATAAAGAGGGGATAACATTTGTTCCAGATTGGTCAGAGTTGATATAGACGTAAGGGGGGTCTCCAGGATTCAAGGTATTACTGGATCCGCACAGCAAAGATACCACTGAATTGAGTAAGATAGTGCTAGATGGCGCGAATGAGCAGTCATTATGGTCATGGAAGCAGTAAACAGGGAATGAACCTGGATTGCTGACTGTTGGTATAGAGATAGAAGTCGTCCCGGAGGGCTTGAAAGCGGTGGCGGTAATGGATTCTGTTGTTGTAGCTCCTTTGCCGCTCGCTGTGTATTGAATGTCGGGTCTTGGAGTAGATATAGGGCTATCGAGATTCCAAGTCCCCGTTGGAGCGGTACCTGTAGTCAATAGACAGAGATTTGTTGTTGTTGCTGTGGTGGTTGTTGTGCCCTTTGTCTCGAGCCAAGGGTGGTTGAACATTTGATTGTGCAACATACTGTTGTGCGTAAAGTGTCGCTGTAATCCGTGACCGAGCAGCCCATGTCGCAATTAGTTGCTGTTATGCTAATTACACGCGTCGTTAGCTCTCTTGTGGTTGCAGAATCTGTGTATTTCAGGGTCAAAGCAAGCACACCCATTTCCACTGCAGCAGCGGCAGCTCGGGCTCATACAACGGCAACTGGATCCCAGACAGGCACATCCAGCTCCAAAGCAACCACTACAGCCAGCGGAAGTGCATGAGCAGAACAGTCCCAGAAGGCCTGAGCAGCTACATCACAGACCGAAACACGTAGTGCAGTGTGGGTCTTTGCAACCACAGTGTCCGTGGAAGCAGGCAGTCTTTTCCTACACAAGTACTGCAATGAGGTCCGGTACAACGATCGGAACTCGGGTCACAGTCCATGCCCGAGCAGCTTATCCAGCTGTCTCCGATACAGCGCCCACTATAGCAGTCCTTTCCTTTGCATGCGTTGCTGTCATCTCCAGTACACTTGCTGTCCTTGCAATCCTGGCCTGTACAACTACTGCACTCGTCGCCTGTGCAACTGCCTCCACCTCCACTAGAACAGTCGGTACCCGTTCACCAGTCATAGCTGGTGCAGAAACTGCTTGTACAAGTGCCTGATACGCATCCAGTACCGCTGCAAGATCCCTCCCAACTGTCGGCACCTGTACAAACACCATCCTTCCCACAGTCCAGTCCAGAGCACCCCAGGGCAATGCAGCGGCCACAACTACACTTCCAATCACTGCCACGCTGTAGTCCTACACAACTCACCGTGATGCAAGGTCAAGTGGATCAATGGGCGCAGCAAAGCTGGGCTCAGTCAGTTTTGTGACTGTAAAATAAACAGCTCAGAAAATCTGTCCAACGCAAGGACAAAGGTCCCTATATGCACCGACGGAATATTTGCTCGTTTGTTTCTAGAACAGAGGTTTACTATCAGGATTGTCAACTTGCCACGCAGATCGCATGTTGTCTTCGTCTTCTTTCATCGCACTTCACTTGGTCTTATTCAAATCCCTAAGGTCTCCCCCTATAGCATCGATCAGCAGATTTCGCGCTGCGAAAGTTATGTACAAATATGTTGTGATAAGCGGACCCGACAATCCGACCGCCATTTGCGGCGTTCTTGAGTTGCAACCCTTGATTACGATCATCTGAGTGTCCTATGGTTGATTGAGCAGGTCGGGAGGGAGGTGCAGTAGGTGCTTTAGACGACTATGCCCGGGAATGCGAGGGCGAGGAATGTGGCGCTAATGGGGGTGGAGTGGGACATTTCTCCGGAGATTGCTCATTGAATGTAATTTAGCGTGTGTGCTTCAAGTATATGATGATTTATTCCATATAGATTTTGTATATAATGCTAGGTGTGATTTGTTGTCATCCCTCCGTAAATATATATTCATTCTACACAGGAGCGAGTACTGGTTTAATACTTCCAGGCCACTCAGATATATAAGTATTAGCAGCTAAGAACAAATCTGTCTTAAGGTTTAAGGATTAAGTTCCTGAGTCATTTTTTAGTCTGCTACCAACACAGTTATATAGTAGTCATAAAAATCCTGGTATGTCTACTCAAGAACATCACAATTAAGCAATCCTAGATGAGAGTATCCATATCTCACACGTCATCCAATTTGTTACAAGTGCTGCTATGCAGACTCCTATAACATCATTATTGCTGTCTTTTTCGCAAATTCAAGCTCATCTGCAATATCAGGGAATGCAGCAGGTCACAACTGTGTTACCTCCGTTGAGCATGTAAGATCCTTACAATACCGAGGCCTGGACAAGTCCCACGAGACTTCTACTACGATTGGCTCTGGTTGTGATAGCCTTGCAGCTACACGAATCTGATTAGCTTTTTTTGTTTTTCAACCTTATTTATCTGTCCAGACATATCAACGGTGGTTGTATTTTATATTCTTGTCCACTCGAATTGCGCTCTTTTCTTTGCAGAATAGACTACCTGAGCCCTACTATGTCCCCACCGTCTAAACACAGTAGCTACCGAACATCCTATCTCGACCCCAAGGCCTCAAGGTCACTGGCAAGGAGGATAACTAGGCAGTCTTATTTTTATTGGCTATTGAGACCAAACGGGTCCGTTAGTTCGTCCTTTCATTCATTTGAGGTTTCAGAAATAACTATGAATCCTGTAGTCGTAAGACCTATGCCCAATAAGTCTCCCTCGGTCCCAACACTAGAACTAAGTCAAAGCCGGTCTGCGATCTTACCAGCTCCTCCACCATAATTGAGGAGGTTACTCGGAGGATCGTCAGAAGTGCTTTGGCTTATTGCGCTATTTGGGCAGGAAAACAACCCAGGCATACTCAGATACAAATGTTATCCTTGTGTTTTTCCAAACCTTACTGACCACATCCGCCCCTTCACACCGTTCCAGGGTCTACGGCATACGGTAGCGCGCGTCACCTGTCTAGGACTGCTTTTTTTGCTAATTCCTCTAGTTTCTATAACAACGCATTCGGCATACATATATTTGTTTCTTCTGCCTTCTGTCATAGGTAATACCTTCCACATACCGTATAACCCCTGTAACTATAACCATATACATTAGTTTCTTTCCACACAGGTCCTTTATTCATCACAAGCAACATTCTGAATCTGTATACTCTAGGCTTGAGATGTCCTAGTTCTGACCACTCTTCTGCCCGAACACTACTTTTTAATATGAACTATGGATACTCTTCTCTAGATTTTAAGTTCACCTGTGTTTTGCTCCTTTTTTTGGGGGGGGAGGGGAGGAAGGGGGGCTCTCGGTCAGGGTGTACGGCCGACTATTAGTGCCACTCCGCAACATCAGGATTTCTCATATTTCTGTCGGCAGAACTCACCTGACATTATAAAGTAAGACGCTCGGTTTCACTATTTAACTACTGATCCTGAACACCACGTAAAGATACAAGTCTTACTCAGATATTATATTCACACCTGTATAACTGAAAGAGCAGGTGCTAAGGTAATCAAGTAAAAAAAAAAAAAAAATAAAAAAAATCTAGTATTTATTTTAATTAAGTGTAATAATACTAGTCTGAACTACTTATTCTGCCTGACCTTACTATCCTGTTATACAATTCTGACAGTTTATCTTTTTAAACTACACCTTGTCTATCTATCTATATAGAGTATTAGACACACCTGACAATATCTACAGTGGATATAGTAGCATGTGCGGTCATGTGCTACCCGCTGTGGTAAAATCCTTATCTCACCTCAATAGCTTCAGAAACCAGTGATCAACCTCTATATATAGCAGTAGACTGTTTAATAAAAATTGAGTCTTCTACTGCCTGCGGCGCCATAGTACACTATTTCTCTACTAGCTGCGGCCCTCCGAGCTGCAATTAATATAGAGCCTGACCAGTAGTCTGTCTGTGTATTAGCTCTACTGATCTATCTATTCAAGCCTGTATCTTAACAAAAGAGTTAATTTTAGTATAAAAATTAGAAAAGAATCTTATTAAATATACTTCAAGAAATCTATCTTCTTAGCTATCTAGATATAGTTAATAAGATCGTACAAATAGATTCATAAAAGGGAAGCGGTTTTTCAGGCGGTAAAAGGGCTTGGCTAGAAATCCTGATATTGTGGAGTGGCACTAATAGTCGGCCGTAGTCAGGGTGGGCGCAGTTCTTCCCGGGTGGTAGGCATAAGGAGCGCGCGGCTCGCAAACTATAGCACTAGTCGCAAGTTCATATCGGTTCATAGTCGTACATAAAACCTAATCCTACGGGGGTAGATGTAAGAGACCTTTCTCTTGGATTAGCGGCAGATCATGCATGCCCTACTTACTCGATTATGAGTGGCTGTTAGTGAAGAGGGCTTCATTGCAATGAAAGTCTATACCGGTATGATACTTGTTAGAATGCTTAGATTTATTTTCATTTAAGGCGATTGGCGAGCTGTTCTTTAAGGAGATGGGATAAGATTCATAAAGCTTGCCACATTCGAATTGATCGAAGCCCCGCTATTACACCTCCACCTTAAAATAGAGATATAGTTCCTATTGCCCCTGGAGGGGAAACGAGAAGAAAGATGCAAGTTAAGTATTGTTTGCCAGCTTATCAGCAAATCATGACTCAACAATCACATGATCTGCAACCACGGAATCAGTGTAGCCCTAGTATAGCCACCACTTTAACATACTCCACAAATACTCGGTGGAAACGAAGATCAGCGGGAAGACGTACGAGATAGGTTAGTGTACGAGGTTAGTGTACGAGGTATTCAAATCCATCATCCACAATACTAGCAGGTATATTTAGCAAAGTTGAATGGCTGGCTATAAATACTGTATATTCCCAAGGTAGAGAAGTAAAAAACCATTCGTCAGTATCCATTTATCATGATGATCTGCTCACTGCCCTTATTGTTCCTTGCCCTTTCCTCAGCCACCTCTTCTCTGGCTTGTGCCCGCGCCCCTGGAAACCCTGTCCACCACAACGTGTTGCCGAACGCGAGCAACAAGGCTACCCCCAGTTCTTCTTCTATTACTGGCACCGATGCCAGTGCAACACTGGAGTGTAGATGCGGAATATCACAGTTTCTTGCATTGCCTCATGCGAACATCACATCCCCCGGGGAAGCCAAGCGATGTGCCAGCTATAGTAAGCTCTTCAATCTCAGTTCAGGAACAAATCCAAGCACATAATGAGGTACGCTTCTAACACACCACCTCTTGCTTAAACAGAATTGATCGACGCTCGTGGCACGAACGAGCCGCAAGGAGTTTCGACCATGTTTTATCCCATGATCCAGAACATCCTGGCTGATAGGACGGGCGGTGTCAGTCTACCTGTGGAATACCCAGCTGCGTCTGATCAGAACACGACTAGTGGAGAGGATTTTGTGGTTGAAATTATTGCTAAGGGACTCTATCATTGTCCAGACCAGAAGTACGCCCTGTTTGGCTATTCTCAAGGTGCCACATTGATGCTGAACGTTCTCGCCCAACTCAATACTTCGGCCCTGGACTCAATCAAGTCAGTCATTCTTATCGGCAACCCATACCGCGTTCCAGGCAAGACATCCAACGTGAACGCTACTGCCCAGCACGACGAAAATGCCTCTGTAGGCATGTTTGCAGCGCATGCCATCGCCAGTAATAGCACTATTCCTCAGCTCTCGAGAGAAGTAGACCAGAGTGGCAGAGTGCTTGACTATTGCCTTGAAGTAAGCATCAAATATACGTCTCTTCACTTAGTCCTATCATGGTTAGCTGACGGTTTCTCAATTCCTCCCCATTGAAGGGTGATCTTGTTTGCTCGCCCAACCCCGCCTGTTCCTGCCAGATTCCTGCCGGCCATCTCTCTTATGGATTGGTTGATACCGTTCAGAAAACTGCTTTTGAGCACGTGGTGGATCGACTCATGTAACTGAGGATAAGATCCATCGGGAATACCAATTTGTGTGCTACAACACAAGTCCAAATACTGCGACTTGGAAGATATGTGGGTGAATGTCTCGTCGCCAAAGGTTAAGATCAGGATGAGGGGGAGGTGTATACCACTGTACAACCTAATTTATTGTATACTAAGTTTCTTCGTTCGTTTTTTGGGGGGCTTGTTGCGCAGAGAAACAATTGTCATATATAAGAGTGTGATTGTACGAGCCTTGACACGTGCTTGTATGCGTCAAACATCAATTCTTCTGACAGTGAGCCCTGTAAAGGATTTCGAAGAATCGTCGGGAAATCCTCGGTCCTTGAGATCTACGGAGCCCCACAGTATAAGGTTTTAAAGATATTTCACTTCGCTCCCAACGGCTTTCTCTTGAACATCTCATTCTTGTGATTATACGCCGCAAGGCATGTCTAGACACTTTCAGCGCTGTTTAGGGCTCTGGGGAAAACACTTACCTGGTGTTCAAACCTGAGACGGCAGAGCAAACCCATTTTGCTTTCCATAAATAGCGGACGGTTGGGTCTGTGACGCACCGAATTTCTGTTGGTTAATTGGACACATTCATAATCCAACGCGTAATGCCGTCACGGCGAGCACACCAGAAGTCACGCTATGGCTGTGTAAACTGCAAACAAAGGCGGGTAAAGGTAGTTTTATAATCCCCCTAAAACCTCATCTCATATCGACAAACAGACCAAGTTGCCGTAGAAGATCATGCTGATTTTCCGGTAGTGTGACGAATTACGACCGACATGCTCCAATTGTTCAAGAAGAGACAGCCATTGCGAGTATGACTCAGTTTCCCCATTTCTATGGGTACACGGCACCGCCGATCGCCAACAGTCCATGACAGGTGTTGCGACAAGTCACCAACAAAGTGGGTCAGTCTCAGCGGATGGCAGCAACCTAATGCTCCCTAGGAGATGTCATAGTTTGGAGACTACAGCTGTCCTCCCCACAAATCTGAACCTCATCGACCTGGAGCTCTTGATGCATTGGAAGGACACAACGTATCAGATCTTTTGTCGAAATCCGCACACACGCCCCATCTGGCAGTCTTTTGTCCCGCAGGAAGGACTCAAGGAACCGTTTCTTATGCATGGTATATTGGCGCTCTCTGCTGTGCACCTTGCACGGGCGAAGGGCGAGAATCTAAAACCCACGTATATCAGCACAGCTGTATCCCACCAAAATCACGCACTGACAATATTCCGTCCATCACTTGATAACATCACGGAGTCAAACTCCAAGGCACTGTTTGCATTTTCCAGTATCGTTACTGTCTATTCGTTTGCATTTCCCCAAGCACCTGGCTCTCTGGACCCCCGAATGACTGTGGATGACCTCTGTCAGGTAATTGTCTTTGCGCGGGGTGTACATCAAATCTTAGTCCATGCCGCTGATTACCTGCAAGACAGCACATTCAAGCCATTACTCCAGTGGGATGACCTAGAGCAAAAGCTTACAGAAGAAGCAGGTTTAGCCTTTAAAGAACTGCGCAAAGCAATTCATGTCCTTGGCGCAGAAAACACACGCCATAGCTATCTCACGACCATTGATTGTATACAAGATAGTCTAGCTGAAATATTAGGGGGGTTCCGCGCAGTGGCTGCAGCTACTAGAATCGCGATCAGAATGCCACCAATGTACATAACTTTGCTGCGCGAGTACGATTCCTTAGCGTTAGTAATCTTGTGTTACTATTGCGCTGTCTTACATCGGCTGAGACATAACTGGTGCCTTGAAGAGAGGGGTGCTCGGATTGCTCGCGCGCTATGGTTTATCTTAGGCGGAGAATGGAGGCATTTGATGCATTGGGCGATGCAAGATATTTTTGGACCGGATTTCTTGACTCGATTAAAAGAAACTATATGAACCTTTGTCAGCTCTTCTTTCCTTTAAGATACCTGCGAGACTGGACGTGCTTTCCTAAGTTTTCTTTCGAGAAGTCTGTGCAAAACCCCGTTTGCCGAGAACCGTTGTTTTATGCAGGAGCTCTTCGGTTAAGTAGTAAGAAAGTGAGTCGGCCAAGATAGACATCAAAGGGGGCGTTGCTTACATCTTTGTCTGCCCGTTACAATGGATTCTAAATTATATTCTGCAGGCCATCCTTTGCACTGAATAACTGACTCAAGGGATTCAGTGAATGTTGACTCAATATAAATGAATCATAAGCTTACTCATAAGCGGAAATATTATACTCAGTGTTATGATAAGCAACTTTAAGGACCTTGAAGCATTACGGGGAGTATGATTTTGTTTCCAAAAACATCTTGATAGCAAAGTTTTAGAGATCTTAGATAATCTAGATTTTTAGGAATCTATTTATATAGAATGTTAGATTTTTATATATTGTACATTTTTAATATAGCAGTGTTAAATAAGGCCGTTCGATCCTTCACAAGTGAGTCTATACAAAGATCCTCGTGGAGATTACATACTGATCCAACACTTCTCATGGTATAGTTAGAGGTGTTCATCATGACCGTCAATGAAACCAACCCTATCTGGTACTCTTGCGGTTAGATCGGTCATTGTCAGGGCTGGTATGATTGGGGTCATTCATCCACCGTAAGTATGGATTGCATGGTGAGGATACCAAGAGCTTTAGTCTGATTATCTTAGTTTCCATAGAGGCAATGGTCCAGGTACATTAGCCGCGTTCAAGTCAGCAGCGTCACATGTAGGTGATACTACGGTGCCGACTGCTGTTGGCGGTGGCATATTCGGAAAGCCAAGCAACAACTCCACAACGAGCACCACCTCGCCTTCAAGTAGTGGCTCTACAAGCACCAGCACATCGTCAAGGGCTAGCTCTACAAGCAGGCCCAGTTCCAGCCCAACGAGTGAGGGTTCGACTTTCCGCACTTGGTCAAGACTGAGTACTGCCCTTATTTTGTCTATTTTCGTAGCTATATGCTTAATGTAGGCCCAGAATCATAGTATGCCTGATACATGGGGATCAAGATCGAACAATTCCGCTCCGAGAATGTGGTGGGCTCCTGCCAAGATCCGGATATTCAGCCACCAACATGACTTTCTTTGTATGAGATTTCATAAGGATCGATTGCCAGGCTTGTATAGGTCTACAAAGACCACGTAGCTCTATTAGATTGCGAGGATCAGACCTATTTCTCCTGTCGTTGCGAATGGTCAGATCATAGACGTATTTAGTAATCAAAACGATTCCCCGCATTTTTATTAGTTATGAGCCCGGTTACTTCCTCTAACTGACATCCTGAGACTATTCAGAACTCGCCAGCACCCCTGACTATCACCTCAAGGAGTCCAGAACTCGATCATTTTCGCCTCTTGAGTCACCTTGAATAGCAGCTTATCTGGAACATCTCTTCTCCTGCCAAACGCAAGGAGATGCTTGATAAGAGATTGGGGACTTTTGAAGTGCAGGATAACGCGGACACGAATATATATATTTTGGGCCGAATCTGCAAATCTTATATTGCGATCGCATGTCATACGGTGAATTTAGCCACAATAGTTGCTTGTAATATGATGTAGACTTTTGCAAAGTTGCTACGGTTTAGAATGATAGTCCGTATTGGAGGAGGGAATTCTATCCACTGCTAATGATATACTACTCGGCGACATCGTAATCAGCCATGCTACAGGGACGTGCGAGAGTGCGCTCCAATATGACATGGGGAAATTTAGGAAAGATGGGAAACTTACCCGCACTAGATCATTAAACAGTCCACCCAGATTGTTATTGGCTGCAGTTAACAAGATGAGGGCTGCTGAGCTAACCAGCGACCCTTGCTGTTTCTCTTATATTAACAAGGTCCAGTAGGCAGCAAAACCAGGTTCACCATCGGACACATTCTTACCCTTTCTGAGCGCCAAAGCCAAGACGCTGGCCTCAACATTAGGTGCATATGGAATGGGCTTCAGGTAAACACTCAACTACGATACTACTCGTCTCATTCAAGGGCGCCACTTTTCCAGTAGTAGATATATTTTTAAAGTCCAAGTCCGATGGTCATTTAGTCCTTGAATTTCAGGCTGCGTCTTCCCCACTGCCATTTCTCCAGAACCATAACGACATTGTGTATCCCTCTGCGTCTCGCATGGTCAAGCGGAGTGTTACCATCTTCGTCTCTTGACCGTAAATCAACACCCTGCTCAAGCAACAGCTGAACTATTTAACTGCCCCAGGCCACTCAAACGCCCTGCTGCATAGGAAAGCGGCGCGCGGCCAAAATTGTGTCTTGAGTTTACATCAGCACCGCTGTCGAGAAGTAGTATTACTGTCGCCTTACATCCATACTCAACTGCATAAGAAAGTGCTGCACGACCATCGTCATCTCTTGACTCCAGATTAGCACCTTTGTCAAGCAATAACCTGGCCGCCAACGGATACTGAAGTCGAACTGCCTGACAGAGTGGTGTGGAACCATGTTTGTCTCTTGACTCTGCCTCGGCTCCTTGGTTAAGCAGTTGCTTTACCACATCATCTTGACTGAGCTTTATGGCATAGGAGAGTGCTGTGCAGTTATTAATATCCCTTGCCTCCAGGTCAGCGGCCCTGTCAAGCAGCACTGCTAGTGCTGCTTGGTTGTGCCAGGACTCTGCAGAATAAGAGAGTGGTGTGCGACCATAAGAACATTTTGAATTTATGTCAGCACTTCTGTCAAGCAGTAATTTTACTACTCCTTCATGTCCAGACTTTGCAGCATAGGAAAGCGGTGTGCGATTATAAGGACATTTTTATCGACATTAGCACCACTGTCAAGCAGTAGTTTTACTATTGCTTCATTTCCGGACGTTGCTGCGTAGGAGAGCGGTGTTCTTCCATTTGCACCCTCTAGGTCGACAATGGCACCATGATCTAGTAATAACTTGATCATCTCGGCGTCATTCCTCTGCGATGCCATTGAAAGTTTGGGCCTGCCGCTTGAATTTCTCTGGTTCAATATGTCTTTTGTGTCTGCGTCCATTGTGAGAAGCATTCGTACTGCCTCCCCACAGCCATGCATTATAGCAGCCATCTGGGGAGAACCATAGCGTTCTGTTCTTGCAGTCACATAATGATGCAACTTGATTTCGGCCTCGAGGAGCATCTCATAGTCCTTCTCTGCCAGGATGTACATCTCCTGCGCAGCTAAAGTGTAGCGGCGTATCTCATGCTTCTCAAATAAATTGTTCTTCATAATCCAGCTACTGAGCGGAAATCTTGCAGAAAGCACATCTGTGTAACTCCATCTCCCGCTGCTGCATTTGCATGGTGCAACACATACTGCACAGAATATTCAAGAAATGGGTATAGTTCGGACGTCTTCTGTACGAGGCTCTTAGCCTTAGAAGATTTAACGGTGGCAATGTGTCAGGTAGCGGTACAGAGGAGAGCTCGATTTTCACATAATTCAAGCAACAATTCTTAAGGGTGTCGTGACTTGAGCCTAGAGATACACTTCCCACGTTCAGTTTAGCAAGTCCCTTGTCCCGGAGAAAATCACGAACTGATTCATGAATGAACTGCACGGTGGGGCGTTTGGATTTGGTCAGTTCGGCTAGACCCTTAGAAGAATCAAGTACAAACCTGCTCACATCTTCCTCGTTGACATTAGTGGCCGTCCATTCTGCAAGGGAAGCTGAGCTTGGCTCAATCCCAGCCAAGATGGCAAAATAGAGCTCTTCGCGAGACAGGGGCCGTTGCGCGTATAGTAACCATTGCAGACAGAGCAATGTGTTTCCCATATATAGGTTGTCGCGGATTAATATGTCCTTCAGTAGCTCATGCAATCCATCTGGTATCTGTTCCATTCTTCTTTTCAGCGCGTGTACCTGGCCGCGGCCATACTCCTTATTGAGTGTCAGTACGACGGGAACAACCCAAAGGAATACGCCAGATGAACGAGCGATGACATTCTCTTTAATTTGCTTGGCCTGTTTGCTACGCCCAGCTCTAAGCTCGGAATACACAAAATTTGATATATCTTGCTGATGGCCGTCTTGATCTTCCAGCACCAGCTCAGTCGCATTGTTCACAGTAATATGAGGATAATGGCGACTTGAAAAACAAACGAGCAATCGCTACTGTCTAGATACCTCAAGGTCACCTAATTGCTCAAAGAAAGACAGCATATCTCGCACTTGATCCTCATCGCACTCGTCTAGTGCGTCAATAAAGCACATCAAGGAGCGTCCATGAAGCTGCTCAATGGCAACGCTAAATAGATACTTCAGCGTTTCAATGTCTCATGTGGGCGCCTGACTGTGCATCTGAATTGTTAGCAGTAAATCAAACATTGTGCATAGATCGGGCAACTTGTCAAGAAGCTGGCAAAGGAGTGAGCGGTACATTCCCACCACTGTCTTCTCTCAGTCATTCCCTCTAGCATTGAAAAAGAAGGATATGATCGTAGCGTCTGTCACTTGTCGCGGTGTCTTCCTGAAAGCGACTTCATGATTGTTGATTTTCCAGCTCCTGGTTTCCCTTTAATCCAGAAAACCCCCTGGTGTCGGCCGAACAATCCTGGGTTAATCCAATCCTTATACTCCTGGCAAGTAAGTAACCATTGGCATGTTTTGGCGTGCGCCATTCGGATGGTTTGATGACGGCTGTCTATTTGTTCGAACTTCAGTGACTCCAGATACATTTTCTGCTGCGCTGCTGATGTCTGGCGCAATTTGTCTATGGTCTAGTGTAGTATTACTCTGAGCGCAGACTCCTCTCGATGGTGGAGGGACGTATAGTAGGATCTCCCTTGCGCATGCAGCGGCCGTGGCAGCAGCGAAACCTTGGAAGTCTTATTTTTGTGCGAGTCGGCGTAGTCGCAGATACCCGGACGACCAAGTAAGGAAGCAAATTCACCACCCCAGCGGCTTCCATTTCAAAACAGAGAACACCAAGGTTGGTGTTAATTTGTCCCTTGTAATCCCATCCTTGATTAATTGGTTTCCAGAACCTATAGTTCCAAAGTGGATTCCGACACTCGAGTCTTCCCGCTGGGGTCTTTCCACTATCATATCTTTATGGCAGTCGTTACATGTTTTGCCTCTAGCATGGTCGTATGACGCCTGGAAGAGAACGTCGGGGCTAGAACGAGGTCGCTTAACGTGAGCAACCGAGTCTAGATAATCCTGAATGTTATTTGTCGAGGTATTCAAGTTCGATTTAAATTTCGAGACAGCCGTAAGCAAAGGAGGAGATGGTGCATTAAGCGACCCAATGCGTTGCTGGAAACCACCCATTATTGTTTTCCCAAAATCGTACTGAACCACTCCACCGTAAATTTTCTCCGGTTGACCAACGACCACACCACCACTTTATTATCAGACAGCAATTCGAGGTTACCAACTACATCTTACTGCGCTGCTCGAGATTTGGTGCTAAAAGTGGTATTCCCGGCAGAAAAAATTACCCTCTACGCTGACACATAGAGCATGCACAGTTTTCCTTTAGACGATGTCAGCTCAGTATATTCCACTGTGGCTAATGCCCCAACAGGTGCAAGCCGGAGTTGGGGATTGTATTGGACCGGCATGACTGATCCCAGGAAGAGGAAGAAACTGCAAGATCAAATCAATCAGAGGGCGGGCCGTTCGTTACACCACCCTGGGGGCTTAGAAATAACTCCGTCACTAACATCAAGATCCACAATTCATGTAAAGCAGGTCAGCGGAAAAAGGCCAGACATTTCCCTTATCCGGTACAAAGCACCCTCCACTCTCATCCAGGCGGTACGGTCCACAACCTCCAGCTGGCTGCGCGAGACCAAGACCGCCCCTCTTTGACCCCGGATCACTCCACTTCGCAGACTAGTGAAGTGCCGCCACCAGGCAACATAGACTCCTTTACAGCTTGTCAGCCTGATTCGGAGCAGACCCAGCAATTCATTGATCAGTTTTCCGCATGGATATCGCAGCGTTATCTGCAGAGATGCCTAGATACAAAACCCCTTCCCAGCTTAGTCCAGTTCAACGTCACTCGGTCGTTGGTGGCCAATGCACAAATTCTGGGGCTCACTTCCCCGTGCATGGCACCTGGCGTCCGGTCTTCATTCACTTCATTGGATATCAGCGACGCATTCTTCCGCACCTTACCAGCCAGTCTGCGGCCCACCTCTCGCCCAGCGCAGGATTCCTCATCATCCATGGATAGACCTCTTACCAGTGGCCGAACTCCGTGACAACCTGTTGTGTCAGAGCGAAAGTGAATATGATGCGGCGCAGCTCTGTCGCGATCTGTGTGGTTTCCAAATTGTTCCCAGTGGGCGTGGAGGTGTGACTGTGTGGGGGGAGCCATGGGATCCGCAAGGTTGGGAAGTGACCGAAGCATTTGCGCTGAAGTGGCCTTGGGTAGTTCGAGGCAGTCGTGGCTTGCGTGAATCTACAAACTACTGGCGAGCAAAAACGAGGCGAATCTCCTTTGCACTTCCAAGATGATCCGTACTCCAACCGTGGACCTCATCTGCGTGTCCAGGAGCTCGGATGAGAGGCATTATCTCAGCCTTGATGTTCGCAGATATGCAGATCGACGTCGGCCAACAGAGGGGGGATAACAATACCACTCACGACTGCGGGGTATTGCCAGACCCATTGCTTCCCTTATCGCCAGAGCCAGCAAAACGTAAGTCGAGGGATGCCGAAGACTGAATCTTGGGGCCTCTCTCGTAGAGTAGAGCCATCATACTCTTAGATGTACAGGGACAAAACGTAGAAAGAGATAACAAGACTATTTTATCCGCCTCTGTGGCTTCCGACGACCGCGTAGCCGCTGATTGATATACCGCTAGCATATTAGTATAGCTTCACAAGTGTGCTTCTCAACGTGCCACTCGAAAACTTGCTTCCCTAAAGGACCCTGCACTTGCCTTCAAAAGCCGGTCGACATATATAATTACACTAGTACCCCGCCCTCCACTATGTCTACACTGCACCGCATTCCTCAGCGCTTCAATTCCCTCTCTCATTAAATAATATTTTTTATCTATCTAACAAGTTCAAATCTTCAGATGATGAAATGCCAGGCGAAGTTTCAACACCACACGGTATGTTAAGCCACGGTTAGGGTAGTATTTGATCAAAGTCAAGAGAATACACATTAGACAGATTATAGGGAGAACATCATTACTCTCAGCCCTTCAGCCAGTCCCAGGAGGCAGCGGCGGGGAAAGGACGGCCTGGTAGGCCAATCAGAGACACGGAATGGCGGATGGGATCATGTCAGGATACGAGGCACGTATTACCACGTAGCGCGCATCCTGCAATCGGCAGCCACCATCCAAATATGTGACGTGGCCAGTGGCAGCGGTGAGGCCCTGGTGCATACATAGGCTGAACATTCGATTCAACAGCCCAGGATCATGTTATCCCATCGTCTTATGGGATATTCATTTTTAGGACGACAATGACCAAGAATATCATGACCGGTAACTCCTGGTGGTCAGCAAGCGAGCAATTCGACGCACAATGGGTTGAACCCAGCGACATTTTCTCCGTACTCCTCATTCTAGGCGGGGACGTCGTCGCACTGGCACTGGCAGCAGTAGCTGGTGGGGGACCTGTCAACCCTGTCGCTTTCTCTTTCGGATGGGTGGCTTATGCAGTGTCGGCCGTAGTCTCCGCCGTGGGAGACAATCGGCTTATGTACAGCGCACCTGAAGTGACGCTGAAGGTATTCAACCTCCGATCCGGCTACCAGCGTGAAAACCAGTCGTGGCTGCTTGGGCGCTTTCTCAAGACCTATGACTTCTGGATGGCGGATGAGGTGAGGCAACACCTGAGGTACGGCCCCCGCCGGCGCCCTTCCCGCCCAGATGAGGAGCAGAGTGGAGAATCTGCTTCTGAGGTGGGGGAGGCTCGAACGACCGCTGTCGCTGCCAAAGAAAATGCTCATCCACATGTCGCTCTCTGTGTAGCCGTCTACCGCTGGCGTGATGATGCCGTACCGGGCGTGCCGGCGCGCGACCTGGTCTGGTGGAGTGGGTTCGCAGTGTCACTCGTGCAGCTCGGCGTCGCCGCTATCCCTATGGGACTATACCACGATTGGTCGGTCTTCCTCGCCACGGCTGCGGGCACCTTGCTGTGCTACGCGTCCGCCTCGCTTCCACAGTGGCGGCAGGAGAAGTGGCATGCGCGGCCCGGGCGGAAGGACGTTGCTTTGACTCTGGGAAACGGCGCAAAGCACGTTGTCGTAGTGCAAGGCTCCAGCTCGACCGGGACCGGGCTGGACCTCGAAGACCTTGTGGGCGGGTGGGCGCCGGACCTGGTGTCTACGCGGATCGCGACCACGGCGCTAGCTGTGCTCTGGATCGTTCTGCTCATCACCTGTACTGGCATCAAGGTGCATACATGGTATCTTCTAGCGGTGGGTGGTATCGGCATGCTGCACAACATTATTGTTGCTGGGGTGCCGCGCACTCCTGCTGCCCTGGGATTGCCTATTGAGCTGGCCGGGAAGAACGTCCAAAAAAATGGAAATAGCCTTAATAACAGGCTCAATGAGAAGGAAACTCAGGCAATCTTCGCTGAACCCAAGGTGATGTGGACGTTAATAAAACTGGAACAACAGTACAGGGGCTATGGCAAGGCGCTGGTGCCCGAGTTCTTCCCTGGCAAGCTCCGTAAGTGGGAGGATGAATGGTGGGCGTCCACGGATGCCGACAAGAGGTGGCGGCTACTCAAACAGGCACAGGAGGACGAGAGGAAGAAGACACTCAAGAAACACCAGGAGAAGGAAGCGCAGGAACACCAGAAGCCGGTGTAGATAATTACTTGGGTGATTTTTGCGTGATCTATACTTTAATGCAGGAACCAGAGAACTACTGGGCACTGGAAAAGTTTCTCGATAGACACACAACCTGTCAAGGTGGAAGGATCCTGGAGACTAGGGAAAAGATGGATGAAATTAGTTGGTTTCTACAGGAAGAGCGGATGAGAGGCCCTGATTCTCCACACCCGGTGGTCGCATGTAAAGCCCAATTCGATGTGTATATCAGCCACAGTCAGACTTCGACTGGCTTTACTTTCGTCACTGGCTCCGCCTCCTCCACTAGAAGCCTCAAAGTTGCTATAGCGCTCTTAATCTTGACTCCTCATACCACCCGCGACTAGTAGACTCTATCCCCTGAGCGCGGGACCGTGCTTGGAATTCCACCCACTGTTTAGATAGGTTCGTATCATGTTGCATCCAGAACACGTCCTTCTGCTGATATTGACTTGCAATATCAGGAAAGTTCGGCCATTGCCAGAAGCCTGGATTCCCACCAGGAACATTGACTCCAGCAGGCGCTCCCGGGTCGTATATATAGAAACGATTCAGCAGCGGGCGGAAGGCGCCTGGACCCCACGAGTAAGGCACCACGTACATCTGCCAGAATTCATACGATGTCTTTCTGTGCGGCCTCATTTGAAGGTACATGACCTGCTCACCGAATATGAGGCGCACGTAGTAGTGCGCGTCGGCAATCTTCGCTCCGGCTGTATCGGGGATCAAAATGCCTTCAACACCAGCTTTTAGCAGGTTTGCACACTCGGATTTGCTCCAGCCATCGTAACTCAGCGCCACTCGCATGTTGCCTTCGCCATTGATGCCAAACGGTGTCACAGTCTGGATTGTCAGTGGCTCACGGCCCCAGTCAGCCATCGTGGACACAGCCGGCAAGAAAAATGTCGTTTGGAGAGAGGCATTGAGCCATTTCTTTTTACTCTCCCCCACAAGCCCCACCAGGTCGATCTCAATATCGCACCTGCGCCAGTTCAAGACGTAAGGCATTTGGTTCTAAGGAGTTGTCAGTCCCAGCTTCGAGGCCGCCGCCTATTCCCACTATCAGAAAACGGGAAAGGAATTCCTTACCTTCCTCGCAAACCATTCGATATTTCTCGGTGGACTAGTACTTTCTCCATCTTTCAATTCCCAGTCGGGAAAGGACTGGATGCCGTAGATGGCCTTCACGGCTGTGCCGCGATAGTCCAACCAAGTTCTTCTGTATAACGGCCACCGGTCTATCTGTCTCTGTACCGACGAGCCTACGGTGAAAATATATCGACTGGCACCCTTGGCCAGGGTCCAGCCATATCTGGGATTGAATACCCCATCTGCTACCACGACCCAAGCATTGTTGACATAGTGGAAAAAGAGCAGATACCTCCGGCCTGCATAACCATCGCTATTATGGCGAGCCCTCATTGCCACATCCGCATCCGTCATGTCACCCACAATACCAACAAGGACCGCCTGGGTGCTGCCCACAACCGGGTACCCTGTGTAGTATGATTTGTACACAATCGTCCCGGGCATGCTCCCGATTGTGCACCGCGAGAACGTGCGATAAATGTCACCGCTGGATGGCCGTGCCAACCGCCTACTGTAAAGATATTGAAGTGAATTAAGCGGCAGCATCGTCGCATTGATTATATGCGGATGTGACTGAGTTAGAAAGAAAATATCGAATTTGCGAATATAATATTGGGAGTCATCAACATGAAAGCCCACCCACTCTTTGCTGCCGTCAAGGAAGGTCATTTTTGGAGGCGCATTATCGGACTCTTCGTCCGCATCTTCGTAGTGGGGAAACTTGAACACAATTCCCGACTCCCGATCGCGCTTAATATCGCTCCCCCAGATGCCGCCGAGGGTTAGCCACGACGGCCCAATCTTCATTACGGCCGCGGTTTTGCGCGCAAGATCCTGGAAGACAAATCGAGGGTCCCGGTTTTTGCGGTATAGGTCGATTTGCAGTCCAAAAATTCCCATGATGCTGTATACTACATCAACTGGGTGGGAGGAAGTTTGCATGAACATGCTGCGCCACACGCCAGTATACTTGATCCTCTTGTGCACTGAAAGTGCAGCACGCAGGGCTCGTCGAGGCGAGTCACTAGGGGTTGTAGTGTTGCCATTCAGTACATTAATTGATGGAGGAGCTTGTGGAGGTCGTGGCCAGGCATCGGCGAGGTCGAGGAGATCAAAAATATTGATAAGAAAGAGGTTGGGTTCCAGTGGCACGGGGATAAATTTCCACAATCCCCCGTTCGGGTTTGGAACATCCATCTGTCCCGGAGACTTGATGTAGACATAAGTGCTGCCTTTGCAGAGAATGGACTCCTGCAAGGTCCAGGCACGATCCATCCAGCTCATGTTTTTATCGACACCTAGCACAGCGCCCATGCCACCGATCATGACCACGACATCGCTTGCATATCGATAGACGTCGGACATCATACAGATCAGAAGACATTTCTCTTTGTCTACTGGGCCACTGGACGGCTTTCGTTCTACCTGGTCAAGGCACAAGAAGTCGAGCCAAAACCAATTTGCGCCCAGCTTTTGCACCGCATGCGCTACTTGCCTCAGGCTAACCCAGCTCAGGTTTTTCGTGTCGCCGTTGTCGATGTCGACTTTGAATTTCTGCGACATGGGCATTATTCTCATCTGATCATCAACGTCATCGGCATGGTCCTAGACGTGCGAGATAGCAACATAATTATTTAAGCTGTGTCGTAGGTTGTCAAGTTTTTTCTTGTATCCATTGTGCTTGCCCCAGACAATAGTTTTGTGTTCGCGTATTTCAATACGCGTGTTGGATGAAGGAAGGAGGATCTTTCGCGCATCTACTAGTCGTAAGGCACCTGGCGTTCGTGCGATGGGTGGTTGTCCGTATGGATTATAGCTGAAGTTGTTGGAGGATGACTGATAACATCTGATCAATGGAGGCATGACCACAATGCAGCAATGGAAACACGCTGAGGAAACTTAATAATAACGTCGTATATGCTAAAGAGAATCAAACCTTCAATGACATTGGAAACAATTATAAAACTGTATTTCTTCTTCTTTTCAAAAGAAAATGTTCTGAAAGCGTGCTTTGACCAAGTAAACTGCGCCCCGTAAACTTACCTGCGTATGGTATTTTGTACTGGTTGAATCTGCGACACATCACCTCACTAACCGCTCACTAGGCTGGCTGAGGTACTGTTGGAGGTGACTTCGGCTGGCTGACAGTACTGGCCGGCATTTGCGTAGTGCTGCCTTGTCCAGTTCGTCCGAAGCGCGCTGTTTGTGTCAGCTGCGGGTTCGCATCGAGGAGGCCCGGACTGCTGGTTGGTAGGTGAATCCGAAGTGGCCCCGAAAATATATTGGGTCTCTATGCGGTGCATTTTCAGGCCTAGACGTGCATTAGTAGCGGACGTTTTGACGTGCTTAGTTCTCGTGCTGTGTAGCTGTTGTTATATGGGACGTCGCAAATCCATTAAAAAGAAGACCATTTAGTCCCACGTATCTAACTGGCTTTTCTCAATTGGCCTTTCCACTATTTCTTGTATAGCGAGCCCAGAGACCGTCGAATCTGATTTATGTGACACAATGGCACCACCATTTGGCGATGATTTATATCCTGCGCTTCAAAAACTGATTAGTTTCTTTGAACCTTATGTGAAGTGTATGAGATCTCTTCGAAAGTTTATCGACACCCCGCTGACCAACTTTTAGTCCTCATCCTCACTGTGCTCGTCTTTCACCCTTTCCCCCAAGTCGCCCCTAGTTGGATCACATATACGAGCGTCCGACCGCTTCTCATCCTCACAGCTGCATACCTCGGTGGTTTCTTGAAGCTCCCCGACATCGATCCAACTAAGGCACAATGGAAACAACTAGCCGAGCCTCTGTTGGCCTTTCAGACGGTGTCCAGATCCATCGGAGCGTACTTTAAGGGTTAGCCAGTCCCTTAGAGGATCTTTCATCAACATTCCTTTTTTCTTTCTTTTCTAACTATAAGTAGGTGGATTCTTTATCTCTGTGATATTCTATATACCCATTTATCACGAGTTACCTCTTCCACTCCAGCCCTGGGTCCATGTTCAAATTTTCGCCATCGTCGTGGTTGCAGGCTATTTGGCCCCGACAGTCAAGTTTGACGGGCCAGTTCGCTATGGCTACATAAACTACTCCCAACATTTTGCCCAAGTTTACCACCTTCTTACGAACAGATGGACCCTCGTCGTTCTCTTTCTCGCTCCATCCCTTTATGTCCTTCCTTTCGTCAGTCTCGGTCTAGTGGCAACATGCCTTGCCGCCTGGGTTCACGTGTATCGAGAGTATAATGAACATCTTCGTCAAATCAACGATGACGTTGCAGAGTACTTAGCCGAGGCTGCTGTCGCCACTGTCTCGGCACGAGCGTATACCGCGACAGCAGCTCGCTACCAGACCGAGATGGTCTCCATGGTGGCAGCAGCACGGCGCGACGCCTTGCTCGTCAAAACTGTCAAGGCCACGGACTTCTTCTCTTGCGCGACAGAGGCCTGGGCCGCTCTTGGCACATCCACCCAGCCCGCAGAAACTGCCAGAGAAAAAGCGACTGAGCTGGTCAATGTGGCTGTCGAGGCCATGCAAGCTGACAAGCCAGTTGAGGAGGGTGGTCGGTCACAAGCCCTCGCGCGCTATCTTCAGCAGACATCTAAGGACGCGCGAGACAGAGCGACTGAAGTTGAGGAAAGGCTAAAAGCCGCACAGGAGGCCATGTCTACGTGCAAGGAGGCGCAGAAGCTTGTTGAAGATGCCAGAATGAAGGCAAAATCGAATGCTACCTCAATAGCTGCCAAGGCCAAACAACTCTTTCAAATCCTTGCAGTTATTCCTGAAGGTTTAAGTGCTGTCGAACTAGGCGCAGAGACCACAAAGCGGTTTGCTACACAGGCAGTCGATGCTGCTACAAAAGGTGATATAACAGCAGCACAGATGGCCGCCAACACTGCCAAAACGGAAGCAAATAAGGCCACAGCAGCTACAGAGAAGCTCCGCGGAGCCATGAAGAGTGCTTATGATGCTTTGCTTGGGTGGATAGGGTGTGATGTCGTATAGGTTGTGTGGAATTAGACTTCGGCAGAACCCGCAAAGGGGTCGAGACCCTCGACCCAAACCCCTTCTCTGCATAAAAACGAGGTCTTGGCGTGCATAATTCAGCTGAATTATCAAATTAATCTAGTTAACTAACTAGTAGCTTGTCCACGATGTCAATGGGAATGTCAACCCTCCAGTAAGGCTTTATCCATTCATGTGTAGCACTCCTCCCATTAACATGGCCCAGTTCAACTGTCTTCACTGCTTTCTCCCTAGTAAGCTCGATATACCGTTAAGGCTTCGCCTTTCACGCTCTCCATCTCATCCCGCATACACTTATTTTCCTCCATTGGATCCCTGAGTCTTGGTACGTCCGCATCATTAGCACCTAATCTATCTAAACCACTAATAGCTTATTTAAAACGATATGCAGAACATACTTGTCCCTGGTGAACGGACGGTGGATTGTAGCTAGGCAATTTTGCCTGTTAGTCCCTGGTGGCCAATTAATTATTAAGGAGTGCGGATGGTACAGTACATACGCGGCAGCGTATCCGAGCATCTTTCTTTACTCGGGATAGAGAGAGACACACAGGTTGTAGTTGGATATAATTTGGTAAGTATTCTTCTTCCGTGATCTGATCTTCTTTTTATGCGTTGATGGAGGGGAGTGTTGGGCAGTGAATGGAAGGTGGTGTCAGGCATCAGGCTCCCAGGTCCAGTTTGTCCGGGGTATGTGGTGTCGTGGCATTCAACTATCAGCAAGAGTCTAGGTGAGGCAGCTATGGTAGGGTAAGTGTTGCCGATAGGTAAAGTACAGCGGTTGGGTTTAGTGTGCATAGGGTTCTGAGTCGAAGAGGGGTAGAAGATAGAGGGCTTCAGCCAGCCACGGCGCTTACAGGAAGCGGGGATTGTTCACCTCCCCTTCCGGACTTGGCCGTGTTGACATTGTCAAACTAATAACCTCAGTTACATCAGCGCGGGATGGAAGTACCAGGCTAATAGCTTACGTGACGGTGGCATAATTACCTCTAATACACCCTTGAGAAATATTCAAGGAGACCCGGTTTAGTAAGGCACTAATGGTTTCAAGAAAGCAAGAGCAGCCAATGATGGATATACGCAAAGGGTTCCGACACCATGCTGTCAAACTTCTCAGTACAACCCCCCTGCTTCCAGCTGGCCACGTAAACGTGATAATCCAGTGAATATGACGGTGGCTGCATGAGACCGAAGAAGACCAAAGAATGTACAAGGTCAGCCGCCCGCCTAGTCACCTCATTTTATTCCGGATGAAAACGTCCAGGCTTTGCCTCTGGAGAGGTACGCCTGTCGAAAAGTTATATAAAAAGTGATTTTTGGGATACGAATCCGCCTTACGCGACAGAAGGTTGAGGAACCTCTATAACTATGTCTTAGTGCACCTCTGATGCTGAATGTTATAATCTTAAAAAATCCAGGAGAGTACAGAGCCCCATTGACACCACTTATCTCGATGCTTAGAAGTGCAATAGAAGAGGGCTGCAGAGGAAAAATTTCAGCGTCAGTTGGTCCTATAAGGAAATGTCATGTGGACCTGTTGGCTGCATCCTGAACGCTAGCGCCTCAGGTTTCGAGAAATTTCAATTCATGATAACGACTGAGTGCCGCAGCCAACTCAGGCTACTTTTACTGTCCAGGAAAATGTGAAAGCCAAACCTGCAAAGCACTGTTGCACGATAATAGTTGATTGCCCGACTCAAAATAAAAAGAATGGAAATCTCAAAGAAAGAAAGAAAGCATCTACACCGAATCGACACTGGTTTACCCTCAATCTGCACCCGGTGAATATACAGCTCACTCCCCGAAATCGAGCCTACCTGCTCACCCAACTTCGAACTGGTCACTCGTGGCTAGCAACGCACGGAAAGCTGTACGGCTTCCAAGAGGACAAAAAATGCGAGCGCAGGGCTTCAGAAACAGTGGTCCATGTCTTAATTGACTTCCCTCTGGCAGACCAAGAGAGCAACGATATATCGTGGTTGGTTGGTTGGTTGTTCCATTTACCCTGACCCTTCGCAAAAAGAAACAAGCGATATGTAGGCTACTACACCTATAATTATCCTTGTATGTGTATTTACAACGTACTACTTCATGGGGACGAACTTAGAACCTCGTTACAGCCTGTGGTGGCCTATTTACCTTGGGTTCCCGTCCTGGCGCCCCCTGGGCCCGCGGGAAGAAGCAGAGAGTAGAGGGGAAGGATAGTAGAAAGGGCTATCTAGATATATC
>MBFL02000316.1:0-40971 GCA_001696595.2 Aspergillus hancockii
GCCGGTGATCCGGCCAAGCCACTAGGATCACGTGGCCTCGTATAGATTCATATCAAAAATATTTAAAACTTTAACAATAGTATACATTTGTCTTTCTACAGAGAATATCTTAAACTACACTGTACAGGGCTTGTGAATGCTCTAGAGAATAAAACAGAAGTGGTCAGTTTCAATTCCACATGCATGGATTGAAGGATAAAGTTCATGAGGGGATCATCCGATGGCGTCGTGGTCAGTTGCTGCTGCGATTCGGTGATCCGGGGATCGATTGCAAGTTACGGGTTGTTAGGATGCTCTCGATGACCGAGAGAGGCATGGCCACCTAGGAAGGATGGATTAAGACTGCCCGGCCTGTTTAGTGGCACGGACGACGAAGATGGGTTGCCGCTCGAAGATCTCCTCACCCGTGCTAATCGCTGCGAAGTTGTTACTACACAGCGCGCACCGACCCTAAGACAGCGGCGACAGGCATCAGCCGTGTTCGACGAGCCTAGGCGCTCACAGTGTAGATTTTGGCTACGACAACGCTCGCAGGCAAATCGACGAGGCTGCTGCTTGCTGGGGGAGGCTGCTGGGATGGCTAAACTCATGCTGGTCAAGTTGAGAAGTGCAAATGGAATTTTGGCCTGGCCCATTCTGCTACCACTAAACACTCTTATACGCTGGCTCCCCTCCGCGTGTTCTCAATGCGACTATGTCATCACATCTAGAGCAGCAGTATCCGATGGAGTTAATTCCCGACCGAGCCTGGCCTAGGTGATGACGCCGGGTGGGGTTCATATGGACTGGGATTGTTCAAGTTAGCCCTAATCCCGGTTGGAAGGGCGAGCATCATGGAGCCCTTAGACTCGGAAAAATACAACGAGGTGCCTAATCAGGAATGCCGCAGATGCCTTGCATCGTAATTATCAATATAACAATCCTAGGCGCTTGGAACCTCTTGCCCCTGGCTTTTGGGGCTTGCCATCAGGGAGCTACGATCGAGCCCGAAACTCTGTGCCCAACAAAGTAGACCGCTTTAAGGTTTCTTAACAGGGACTAAGGTTATCTCCATATCCATTTTCAGAGTCTAAGAGGATTAACCTCGCCTCAGGTTGCGCATCCGAGAAAAGCGAGGTTAGCCACGTTTATTACCCTTGCCAAGGGTTGATAACTAGGTAAACCAACCTTAGAAATCCGAAGCGGCACACAATTACGAATTCGCGCTAAATAGAAGCCGCCTATTTCATAAGCACTAAAGACGCACGCACGACCGTCTAACATGCAAATCGGATACCGGAATGAAATCCGTCTTGTTTCCAATACAGTCCAAGCCTACAAATTGGGACTGGGCATGAGGCATTTCGATTGCCATGGAACAACCGAAGGCGAGGCTCTGAGGGTGGCAGGCATTCCCGCACGTGAGCCCTTCAGAACACAGAGGATATACTTTGAGCTCTGGTAGAGTAGCTTGACGGCGGCAAGAGATGTTGCGGTCAGGCCCTTGAAGCCAGGCTCATCTAGGTCGGCAAGGTTCAACATGACAGCCACTGGATGGATACCAACCGCGACCAGGTCCTCCAGATGGTCGACAACTCAAACATTATCGAAATGCGGAAGTAACAGATCCATGATCGCTTGACGCACACCATCTATTGCGCCAGATACTCCACCCATAACAGGAATTCTTGTAATGGAGTCCAATAGACCTACACCTGAGGACAATGGGTACCGAAGAAACTGGACCCTTGGATCGATCGCTTGGGACAGAATCGTGGAGACGGGAACCGGCAGTACATCCTTATCTGGCGTAGTCATATCAATTCCTGAGAAGCCTGTCTCGCGCAACAGTTGATCCCGTTCGACACAGTTGACACAGGGGGAGAGCGCTCTGTCCTCATCGGCGCCGAGCCACCAACCGGGTAAGGAACTAAATATATATCCAAGTCGAGACTGTTCCAGGTTGGTCATCTCCAGCATAGCCAGATACCCGCCAGGCTTCACTAGCCGACGAATACTATGAAGGCTCCGCTTTAAGCTTGATGCGACATGTAGTACAAAGGATGCTACCACGAGGTTGTATGCCTGCTCTTGAAACCCTTGCGCTACGATGTCTTTCTCGATATCGAAGACCTTGGAATGTATGTAGTCCTCGTGGCCAGAAAAGATTGCTCGCGCGTCGCCAAAAAATCCGCTTCATATATCAGAAACGTACAGCTCGCGGAACTAGCGTCAACGTCATTAATGACCTTCTTCGTCGCGGAGCCTATTCCGCCACCTATTATGATTGGGCGATTAGTTAAAAAGTCTGTGCATTAAGCAAGCAACTGAAACATACCAATCTCGAGAATGTTCATGTGAGAGTATCGATGGCGATGTGGGTGACCACACGCGAAATATGCTTAGTGTAGTAGGTAATTCCCATGGCTTCCGCGTACCGTAGCTGACCGCCTGACGATCGGAACCACCTGACGATCGATTTTACTGTACACCGACATTTAGAGTAGAATTTTAAACCTCCACAACTCATTCAATATGACTCCTATTGAAGCGGCGCTGGCGGATATAGAATCCCTGAAGCCAGGAGAATCTCTTAACTATACTTTAATTGCAAAGAAGTACAGTATTGATCAAAATACTCTGTCAAGACATCACCGCGGAGTCCAGGTATCTAAGGAAGCGTAATATGAAAACCAGCAATTATTTAATAATTAGTAGACTAAAGCTCTTCTGAACTGGATAGAGAAGCTTACTGATCGTGGGCTCTATTCTATGTATGAGATGCTTTGAAATTGGGCTCAAGAAATTACTGGAATTCAGCCCGGAAAGCAGTGGCCCACCCGCTTTTTAAAGAAGCATAATAATGATCTTATTGCTTGCTACACCACTGGAATTGATTCTTCAAGAAAACGGGCGGATTCTGCATATAAATATGCCTTATACTTTGAGCTTATGGCTAGAAAGAAAGAGAAATTCGAGCTCAGGCCTGAAGATATATATAATATAGATGAGAAAGAATTTTTTATTAAAGTGCTTTCTAAAAATAAATAAATCTTTTTCAAGCAGAAATATAAGCAAGGAGGCCTTAAGCAATATCTCTAAAATAGTAATTAGAAGTGGATTACTACAATTGCTTGTATTTGCACAGATAAGATCTCTTTATTATCTAGTCTAATTTACTAGACAGTATCTAGTAAAATACAGGACTTCTGGTTTCAAGACTTTAATCCAGGAGATTACTGCTGCTTCTTTGTATCTTTCTCTTCTAGTTAGACTAATTATAAACTAGGATTTATATAGTTAAAAGATATTTTTGATTGAGAGACTAAAAAGAAGGCAGAAAGACACTGGAGACTTCTAATTCTTGATAGCCATGGATCTTATCTTATATCAAAGTTTATAGACTTCTGTAATAGAAATAGGATTCTTTTAATAGTGTATTTATTTTATTCAATTTATTCTCTACAACCGCTTGATATTGATATCTTTAAATCTCTTTTAATAATCTACAGTGCTGAATTAGAAGCATATTTGCACGATTGCCAGGGTCTCAGCCATCTCATGAAACAGGACTTTTTTAGGCTATTCTGGCCGAGTTGAAAAAGAGTCTTATCTCAAAAAAATATTGATAGTGCATGGAAATCAGTTGGTTTATAGCCATGGAATCCAGAAATTGTTTTAAAATGCTTTATTAAAAAGAAAGATAGTAGGCTCTCTTTCAGCAAGTCCTCCCGCTCAGTACTAGATACAGAAGACTGGAGAAGAATTAAAAGACTTTTAAAGCAAGTTGTTACTGATGTTTATAATTAAAATATTTAAAAATTATCTTCTACAATGTATCATCTCTCTACAAAAAATATCTTGCTAAAGCTCTGCTGCCAGAGCCTTGAAAAAGTTCTTCTACATAAAAAAAAGAAGTACCAGTATAAAAAATCTTTACAGTTTTAATTACAGGCTCCTGAAGATAGTAATACAGTGTTTTATTTATTTAACAAGATTCAAGAGACTTGAATACTTTAAATACAAAAAGAGAAGATAATAGAGGATGTAAAGACTTTAAAAGAGACAGAGAAGCAGTGGAAACAGCAGGAGAAAGAAGCAAAGCAACAGGCTATTGAAAATAATTGGAGAATAAAGATATATCAGAAAGAGTTGAAGGTACAGGAAGCTGAGCAGAAGAAACACCAAAAAGAGAATAAGATATATACTAAAGCAGCAGATCTACAGCTTTAGAATAACTTCCAGAAGACTGAAAAAGAAAGGAGACTCATCTCCAGATCTTCAAAAGTCTCTAATCAGCAAGATATTAGTACTCCAGCGCCTGAAGTTGCTGAAGAGGCTTATCCTACTATAAATTGTCAAGACAGATAAATACGCCTCCTACAGCGCTTTCGGGATCACTAAAATTACTAGATATCTTCTTTATAGTCTATATTTCAATACACCAAGAGATCCCTATATAATGTCTTTTCTATGTGGTTGTATGCCTTCATTTTCTACCTGGTTGTTTGTGGAGAAATCGATCGTCAGGTGGTTCCGATCGTCAGGCGGTCAGCTACGGTAATACTAGCTCACCATGTTATCCTTGGTGCGATGTTCAAGAACGTGAGTCCGGCTATGGATGACGTCTATAATATGCTCTGCAATTAGAGCATCATTGTAAGGTCAATATTTTGAGAATATCTAGATAGCCTTTAGCTTCCATAGCAAATCCTGACGAGCAGAAAGAGTAGATCTAACCTTTGTCTTTTACCTATGATGATAGAATGGCTGTCGTCGGCCCAACCCTGCTCAGCATATCGACGGCCCCAGTGGCGACCAGATCGGTAACATGAGCAGCAAATTGAAGTAGACCGACATACAGGTCCTCTTTCTGAGCCTATGGTCAGCTGGAAATGAGAGATAAATGCGCTTCAAGCAAAACACCGCGGCCCGTTCCATGATATATGCAAGTTCATAGTCTTCGGTCGTGCCCTTCCCATCGAAGCTCACCATTTCGAGATCGAGCGCAGAAGATCGCCAGTCCACGCTGCTAAAGAATGGCCGATCACTATCAACGCATAAAAAAAAAAAAGAAAAAAGAAAACTAATATCAGAACATCTATAGTGATGAGGACACCGAGACAATCGGCGCCCTCCCAGGCAATGCCCCTCACCGTCTGGTGAACCTGGTCATCGTAGGCCGCCGCAAAGAACTTGCACACAATGTCAAGGTCGCCATTATGATCCTATAGTAGAGCTGAACACATGAGGTAAAACAGTGATTTACTAGCTAAGCCTAATAGGCTGCGATGAAGAGGGGTGCGGAATGGTGTGGCTTGCCATGGAAAATAATAAGGAGCAGAGTTCGCTCGCAGTTGAATATAAAGAGTAACCGCCTTTCACGTCTTATAGTCGCAGCTGAATTTTGTTGGCCTAATCAAGCATCTCGACATAATATGTCAATGGTAAATGAGCTGGATGTATTTACCTAGTTTCACAACTTTCTATATATTATATCTTATAGTGTGATTTGAGGTGAGATAAGACACTATTAATGGATGCCACAACTTTGGATTACCTACTGGAATCCAGGTTACTTACCACTATCCCCCTTGATGCTCACTCCAGCAGATGCTCGTCGAAGAACACGCCTGAGCTTGGCTGGTTCACCGGATATGACCGTGAACCACACCCGCTACTGTTATTTCATTACGACCCATCACCCTTATTCGTTAGAAGACCCCAGTTCTTCCTGGAAGTGGGTAAACTCAACCCTGAAGTCCCCGAAGACTAGATACATCGTTGGTCTGCATTAGTGCTTACTTTTTTCGCCAGCCACAAGTCAGCGAAATAAGCAGCCGGTACCTCAAATACAGAAAGAGTACAAGAACAGCGAACCATCATATGGGAAAATATTTATTGGAAAGTTAATTCTCAATTTCGGCATAACCTTGCTTAGACCTCTTGAGAGAGAATTAAACTGTAGAAAGAAACTACTTTTTTAAGAATGGTTGCCTTTTGTAGGTTTCAATTTAGAAGCTAAAGTAAGTTCGGGCTAACACTTCATTATATCATAATACACGGTATGGAAGAAGTGTTGTACTTAGTGTAGGTAATCTAGTAGCAGGTTACTCATCCCACCGCTATCCGGGCATTACTATGCAGATTGAAATGGCATCAAACCATTTAGAGTATATCTAATCGGGAAGCCCCGTCAGCGCAGTCAAATGGCGTATTCAAATAGTCCTCACAAGACAAGATTGTCGTGCGACGTGTCTGTCCAACTTTTGAAGCTGGTCATATTTTCTTGATTGTCACCAGATAGTAAAGTTGTCTGCGAGAGGACACTAGGGTGTGCAGGTGTTGATAGGAAGCTCATCATTTTTTTGACACAGCCAACTCCCGCCCACCGTGATTAAACAGAGCTGTAAATATCAAAGGATGCTTCTCCAGAAAAGGCCTTCAATTGCGAGACAAATATGTTCCATATCCGCTCGGAAGCCATAGGCGCATTGCTGTATGGTTGTGCACCGGTGTCCTGCACTAGATGTTCTAAGTCAGGAAGCAATGCATCTGCCGCTTGGGCTTCCATCTCCTTCTGAGCCCTCCGGCTGATGCCGCCCTGTTCTGCGTACCACGCGGGATCTCCCGTAACAACGCCACTTTCATAGAGGGCGCATAGCTTGGGGTCAATTTTGGCCTGTTTCGCAGCTTCCAATGCCATCCGATGCCCTATGGCCTGGATCAATTGAAGCGAGAGCGGGAGGATGTTGCGGTTGAACTCTTCGCTTCTATGTATGCCACCGACCCGCTTTAGGTATTCCCTGGCTTCCGCGTATAACGCGGCTTCGTGCCGAGCAACAATGCTATTGGAATCTAGGGGGGGCGGCATTTGGTAGCGCTCAATTAGTAGCTCGCTTGCGAGCCCTGCCACGTGATTCTTGAAATTAACATAGGGGTTCCACGCAAAGAAAAGGATTGATTGGGACTATAAGCAACGTACGAATGGCAAGGACCCTGATGTCACCTTCTGCAGTCCCTACTGCACGAAATTCCAGCTGCGGATAAATCGTTAGTATGATGGGTGAATGAATATGCATATCTTCATTTGGCCTTCCTTACTTCAATCTGGAGAATTTGATTGTGTTCATAATATCCGTGCCAGCCACAACCCTCATTTATGGCTTTCATGCTTTTCTGAAAGTTCTGCACTGCAACAGCCTTGAATGCGGTGGCTATGCCGTGACGAATGCGCGGATCGGTCTTTCTGTCTCGGAAGGTTATTGCAGCTTGTATGAAGAACGCCTGAAGCACATGGTATTGAGCTATGGCATGGAGAATGGGGAGGTGTTGGGTGCGGAACTTCATGACGGCCATTGGTCTGCCGTCATGTCCCGTAACCATCCGTCGCAAGCTGAACAGGCTTGCATTGTAGATTGCAACCTTGAGGACTGGGATAGAAAGACCAGAAAGGAAAAGAGTCCCGGCCGAGACGCGGTGGATCGTGGAAATGAAGTGATCCCGCTTGCTTTGCGGCCTTTCAAGGCTCCCTAGAAGAGCTGACTTGGGCAGGCGAACGCGACTAAAAAGCGTGAGGGAGTGGTCGATTGGATGAGCACCAGTGCGCGGAGGTAGGACCCTTGGCACTCGATTAGCCTGACCAGAAGAAGGGCAGGGTGAACAGCTATTTACAGTCGTTACACGGAGGCCAGATTCAGAAACTTACTTCGAGATAACACCTTTGCACATCTCCCGGCCATCTCCCAAAGAAACAAGGAACGGACGGACCCCACAATCCTCGCCATCCACCACGAGCCGGGCAATGACTACGGCAACAACGGGAAGTCCGCTTCTTGGTGTGGTAGGCGGCATACACCTGCACTATGAGTTAGGAGGAACTCATTCCACATTTCACAATGTGGTCACTAACTTTGCAGCGGCCAAGGAAGGAGTGTGAAGCTCAAAATCACCGTTTGGCATTAATGTCGCCGTCGTTTCTAAATTTCGCGCATCTAAGCCATGGTCTACCTCCGTAAGCATGAACTGCGCTCTGGACGGCCACTTTTAGTTAGCTTTGAGCTGTATATAATATTGTGTGTCAAGGGAATTATACTTACGAGACCTCGAATTTCATTGCACGCTGGAGGATCGGTTGGAGCTCTGGACGGGTCGCAGCATATGGAGCCACAGTGCCGACGAAGAGGTTGTACTGAATACTGATCAAGGTCAACGCCCCACCGTCGACGGCAGCTATAGAATCCGTTTGTAGCCTCCAAAACTTTGGGCTCAGATATAAAATATCGTCCACCGTCAAGTCTATTTCCTCTTAGCTCGTCATTTCGAAGGGGAAGCCAGGAAAAACGAAGGGTTATGTACCATATGCATCGCAGATCACCTTTGCCCTGTCGTATGTAATCCTAGTCCGCTCTTCTAGACTTAGAGATCGTTCTACTCTTTTGAACAATGGCAATTGGGCCAATTCAACGGTGGGTGAGGCTGACCGCCAGACCTGGTCGTACAGTGTTTGAACCGCTTGCACCGGACGATTTGGCTCTGCAACGGGAGGTATCATTATGATTCTGTTTTAGCTAGATGATTTGGGGGCTTGAGAGATTGATGTATGTCAAGCTTAGTATTTTTCTTGCGGCAAGCGGCCGGGATTTATATACGTGGAGTGGTTGTGCACCAGTCAGCCTAGACGAGAACGCATTTCATGACAATTTGGGCGAGAGTGTAACAAAAGGAGCACCTGGGGTTGCCAGATACCCGGGATTGGGACTTCTGAGCAAAAGATATTAGTTGTAATATAGATTAGGCTTCCATGCATGCTGAAAACCACCACAATAGATCTTTGTGGCTGGCTGAGGGTATGTTCTAAACTAATTTGCACGATTATAAAATACGGGCCAGAACATATTTTCAGCTGAAGTCGAGCTGCGCGAAGTGGGGACGGATCAACGTGGCATGAATCACCCACCACCAAGCGATGCACTCAGATTTGTTCTTCCACAATCAGCTAACAAATTTACCGTATAAGTTGTAATCATGTCATGGTCGCTCTTGCTCAGTATCCAGTTCTTGTTTCCTCTGAAGTGAAGCCGGCCATGTACGTCTCCGCGATACTTGCGGCGGCCTCCGCTCATTGGGTCGTGGTTATCGTGAGCTTCGCAATCTCTTATGTTAGTACTGTGAACCCTCCCTGTCCTTCTGTCTGTTCCTGCAGATGCTAACAGGATTCAAGATTGCTTGCTCCGTGATCTACAACCTCTACTTCAGCCCGCTGGCAAAATATCCAGGGCCGTTTTTCGCCAAGATCTCCTCGCTTCCAGATTTCTACTGGGCTTTGACAGGTGACCGACATATGTGGATTGCGCGCAATCATGAGATCTATGGGGATGTGCTTCGCTTTCGCCCTGACGGCCTTCTCTTCAAAACACCGCAGGCCTATCAAGACATCTTCAATGCGAAAGCCAATGTCAAGCGATCTAAGTTCTACAACATGCTAACCAGGAACAAGCACGACCTGAGTACAATCACAGGTACCGACCCTGCTCTCCACGCTCAAAAACGCCGGGTTTTAAATACAGTTTTTTCCGAAAGATCCCTTCGATCAATGGAACCTTTCTTGGTCAATCATGTGGCACGATGGTGTGAGCTTCTCATTGACGGTGATGGCGCAGCGTGGTCGGCCCCCAGGAAGATGTCACAGATATGCGACTATCTTGTTTTGGACGTCCTATGTGAGCTTTGCTTTGGGCAATCTGTAGATACCAAGGAACCAGGCGAGAATGAATATCGTAAGATCCCGCACGCGATTGCCTCACTTCTCCAGATCTTGTATCCGGTACGTTTCTCTCATCCTGCTAGCCCTAAAGGTGGACCAATAACTAACGACTTTCAAAGCTCGGTCATTCGCCTTGGTTGAATATCCTCGTCTGGCTGAAGCCGAGGGGCCTTGATTGGGTCTTCGGGGTTATGACTCCTACGCATATTCAATTTCTGTATGATTTTGTCAAGCAGTCACTAGGGCAACGGCTTAGGCTTGAAGAAGCCCGAGCTGCTCAGAGGTATGAGGCGGGAAATGAAGGACGAGGGGATATGCTTCACTACCTTCTAAGTGCGAAAGATCCAGAAACCGGTCTCCCAGGATACACGCTGGAAGCGCTGGAAGCTGAGGCGCTGATGCTAACTATTGCCGGGTCGGATACCACTTCCGTGATCATGGCCGGGTTCTTTTTCTACATTGTTCGAACACCACGCGCTTATCGGAGACTTGTCAACGAGATTCGGGATAGTTTCGCGTCGGCCGACGAGATCCGTGGTGGTCCTAAACTGACGTCCTGTCTGTATCTTCGGGCTTGTGTGGAGGAAGCCATGCGGATTACCCCTGCCGGACCGGCTGAGCTGCCCCGGGTGGTGCTGCCAGGCGGCATCATGGTCGATGGAGCCTATATTTCCGAAGGAATAACTGTTGGTGTAGCCCACTGGAGCTTCTACCGCAACGAGGAAAGCTTTCCTGATCCGAATGTTTATCGGCCCGAGCGATGGATAGTCGATGAGGAGTCTGGAATCACCGCAGAAGATGTGGCTCGGGCTCGTAGTAGTTGTTTCCCGTTCACCGCCGGCACAACTAGCTGCGCGGGAAAGAACTTTGCCCTTTTGGAGCTTTACATGGTTATTGCGAGAACATTATGGCTGTATGACATCCGCCTCCTACCAGGCGACCGAACTGGGGCTGGGAACAAAGCCAAAGGGTGGGGGAAGCGGAACCCGAACGTTTTACATGTTGCTGACAGCTACATCAGCATTAGGGATGGACCCATGATTCAGTTCAAGAAACGAAAGGCATAGGTAGATACATAATGTGGTCTGTCTAGCTCTGTAGAGCCTTCTTGTGGCTCTGCTCGGGAAAAGTTTCGCTTTTTGGAGCTCATAAAAATATCCTCCCGTGCTTGCAAATATGGTTTTCAGCCGGGCAGAGGTCTAGCTCACGAAGGTAGCTGCCGGCATGAAACAATTTCCATGAGAATAGGAATTATAGAAGAACCCTTTGCGCCGGACCTTGGAGCATCTTTCAAAACCTAGGCAAATCTTTATTCCATTCCACCCCTATTTTTCCGGACGAGCATACCAGCAGAAGCTGCAAGCAATATGAACAAGCGTGAAATTAGGAATAACATATCTGTGGTACAGCAGAAGAGCAAAGTAGGTCTGGTTCAGTAGAAAGATTCAGTAGAAAGATTCAGTTTAAGAGGCAGGCAACAAGTAAGCGTAACCCACGCAATCCAAGCTTCCGAGAAGGAATCCGAATACGAGTTGTCAAATCGACTTGCAGCTGGAATTCGCTGGCTCGGGCCTATGGCTGATGTATGTGGCTAGCTGAAACCATTGAGTATTACTTTTAGCCACGACATAAATATTCCGCCAACCAAGCCTGGCTGGAGTGGGTCAGTACTCTGACATATACTGGTAGCGCTCAACCCATCACAATGTAGAAACCAGACCAAGTAAAGGTTACGTCTTTGTCACCAAACAGTATGCAATATGTTAATCCGATTACTTTTCTCTCTCTTTCATACAGGCAATTGGCTGTTTGGGACACTATTGCATTAACTCAGACTTATTTACGGGTTGATGGTAAGAATTTATTCCGGGCTTACCCTGTGCGTATAAAAGGGATGTTGCAGAGGTGGGCTGCCTCGATAGTGCCTATGCAACGTGATAGTTTTGAGCTTTGGCGATAGATGATTCAAGTGCTCATTTACCTAGTGAGCCCAATGCTCACACTAGGAAAACCCCGAAAGGAGCCTCCATGGTCCCCACCCAACATTGTTGTCAGCACTACAAGCTTTTCCGACTGCCACCTATGGATAGATGGCATATTAAGCGATTGCAACTCATTAATATCTGTATCACGTGTGGGACAATATTGGGCAGTCCGTGGTTCTCTCCAGAACTCTTATTGTACACAACAAGTGAGTAATATAGTGTTAGTAAGATATTATACACATTCACGGCGATAATATTTTCTCACATGTCGCGAAGCTTTTAGTTTGAAGCCAAGGGCGCCTTGTATTTGCCTGAACCTTTCCTCGGAGAAATTATTTGTTGGCCTAGGAAATCGAATAGTGAAACTTAGCTATAGACTAGCCTACCATGCAGCTATATGAATCGGAAACATGATATTTCCGATTCACATCCTCAAGTTCTGAGTAGCCTACTGAGTCAGCCATTAATGTCCTTAAAGGCCTAATTCTACCATGAATTCCACCGCCATAAGAAATCGTATCAAACACCCTAACCTCTCATCGCCCCTACATATATTTTTTCGGCCTTGATCTAATCTACATATACCCCGTCTGTAAAAATGCGCACATAACAATTAATAACGTAAACCAACTCCTAAAAAACTAGACCCATAGGTGGGTAGGTACTCTACTCAAACCTCCCCCCTCCAAAAATACCCTTGATACACAAAACACCTAAGTTCCAACCCGAGGCGGCCTAATAACCCCAAACCCCTACTTCCTCTCTCTCCTCTTCCACCACCAAATCCTCTTCCCACTCCCCTCCCTTCTTCCCTGTAGCGACGAATTCGCAGTCTCTATCGGCTCTTTTGTCCCCAAAGAAGACGGAGTAGACGCAGGTCTTCCGTAATACTGATCCGTATCCCGGAACGATTAATCCACATACCCTCTTCTCTTATCATCCAAATCCAGGTCAAGATCGAGAGCCTCCGATTCTACGGACTCCATACTTGATTCTCTCAAATCCGACGTCATCGTTTCGGATTAAGAGGGTAAGGACGGGGATACCATGCTCTATGTTGCTGACGGGATGGGAGCTGTTTTGGAGCGGGGCACGCGGAAGAAAGATGGGTGTTGGTTTCTGGGGGGGTAATCACTGAGAAAGGAGGGGCGGCGTGGGGTTAAGTGTCTTTGGTGGGTTTGGTGTTGGCGTTGAACGTATGGGTTTGAGATTTCTAGTCTATATTATCAGTTTGGGATATTAGTATTTAGGATGATTGAGGGTGTGAGGTCCCTGATTATTGTATTTTTATTTATCATATTTTAGAATCTATCCAGAATATCTGTAAGACACCCCTCCCCGCCTTTAATTAAAAACAAACTTAATTTAAAGAAAATTTTATTTTTATACTATTTTTCAAAAGAATCTATATATATATCTTTATTTCAAAATATTTATACTCAGATTACCAAAATTAACATAGTAAATTGTTATAGACCCTTGTCTAGCTCACTTATCGGAAGGCGGACACGCAGGGCAGAATTCGTAAGACTCGACCTGATAGCTAACTGGTTGCAGAATTCGGAAGAAGCCCCGGGTGTAACAAATTATTGAAATAATTTTATAGATATGGTTTTAACATTAAAAGTCTATAATATTAGTATATAAAATCATATGAGAATTAAAAAAGAATTCTGGAATCTTGTCTAATTAAGTAGATAAAGATTTTGGGTTAACATCCCCGAAAAACCCAACCCAACTCATGGGCTCCCCGAAGAACCCAACGTGTTAGGGACTGAGACTGCAAAACCCCGGGTTCGGGGCGGGTTTGCCGGGATCCCCGATCAACTCTAATTCTTGCTGTTATGAAGAGAAAAATTTATACGGATCTACTTGTATAGGGTAGAACACCGTTCGATTAGGTTAGGTACGAGGGCTTAGTGAAAGAATGAGGCATAATAGTAGATCAGGTTAATACATAAATTGATCCTTGAGGGATCAAAATGAGATACAACTTGTCGCCGTTTAACATAGCCGGTGAGTCTGTCCCCGATCGACGGGGCATCTATCAGTACCCAACATCGCACGTTACATGTCGCGGTCCTGGATAACCTTAGTTCATCCAATCAAAGGGAAAATATCTAATAAAATCCTTGACAAAGATATAAGCTTTTTTTTAGCAACATAGTGTCAAAAGTGTGCAATTCGAAAAAGGTATTATACTCTTAAAATAAATACGCCTTGGGTAGGTATAAATTATTACCGCTATTATAATATTATAATTGAATCTTGTAGCAGTTGCATAGTTATTAGCGGGAAGAATTCCGATTCCTATATATTTTTTGTATTTTGGGATTCGGGAGGGGATTTTCCTATTCCCTAAAACTCTTATATTTCTTTTTCCTATCCCGTATCACTTCTGCTTATTATACATGGGAAGATCCCATCCTAAGCTTGGCAGAGATGGAAAATCTCGTCTCCCATCTATTGAAAAGAAGCTCATCCCGATTTTAATTGAGAATAATCTGGGTTGGCGCCAAGTTCCGCTGCACGAGCAGTTTCAAAGGTATTGCGAACCGAAGTCTTCGCCAAGCACGTTGGAGGAAGCGCTGTCGCGAAGCGTGCCATCCTCACCAAAAATCTCGTTCCGAACGTCCCCTACATGTCAGCAGGGTGAGCAGTTTCATTTGATAGATACACTCACCCAAGCGTGAATCTCCCCACTATATCGGGACACGACAATGGTTATATGGTTGGTCATAACTTTGGTGAGGGTATTGGGGACACTAATGCTGGCCACCCACGGTGGCAGCTGAGAGTGCCAGAATAATGTGTGCCAGGTGTGATTCAAAGTCAACCCATCCCATATTACCGCAAGACCTACCAAGAGCATGTCCGCGAACAAACTTGCCATTGTCTTGTGTGTAGTGGACCTGGGCAATGTCAGCGGACTGCAGAAGGCAAACGGTGACACAACTTACTAGGTAGTCCGACCCGGCGAGGTGGAAGCTTCCCTGGGAGGTTGGGTTGCTGTGAGATCGCAGAGACAAAAATGCCCTCCTCAAATGAAAGGGAAATACGCACGCTCAGTTGCAACTCACTTCGTGCTGTTTTCAGGAGTCAATTGACCAAAACAAGCAGCAACGATGGGCTTATTCTAGGGGTTTTTGCAGCAGCGCCTGGTCAGAGCAAGTACCGCAGTAGCTCTTACCAACAGCAATAAATGAGCCATGGATGCTAGCTGCCACTTGTCGACTGATGACAGCAGATGATGCGACAATGCGAGAGTCGTAAAATGGGCGCCACGCGCCATTGCAGAGAAGTAAACAAACAAGATCTTGGGCGTAGTAGACACAACCGTAACGAACATCGAAGCAAATAGGTGGTATTTATATGATCATAGAGGTCGGCACCGGCCAGCCAGGGCTCATCTGATGCTCTCCGGGCATTACATAGAGGTGAAGCCGTGTTTCAATCACTCCCAATTCCCCACCATTATCCACACTCCTCCGACCATATTCATGTTGCCTGTGTCATCCCCACAGGAGGGACGTGTGATGCTCAACGATGCTGTTCCTACGGGGTGCATCTCAAGCTGCAGATCCTTACTGTATTAGACAATTAACATTGGATTGACGGACATTACATGATGTATCTAGGCACACGTTATAGTTCCTCGGCTGCTGTTCACCTGCGGCTGTGGGGTAGTTATCGGCTGTAACCGTAATTAGCCTGAATGGTGATCTTATTTTATTCTCATTATTTTCGTCTTCCTCGGCAAAGGTTCCCGGTCTCAATTGCCGCTTCTCATCACCAAAATATGTGATAATTGACCCTGCTGATCAACTAGCAGGGATATTAGCTTCACGGCAAGTGGGGGAGTAAGCTCGGTAATGCTGAAATCTGGAGGCACCACCACTGGCCCTGGATTAAGTACTTGTCAGCCAAGAGACTAATGCAATAAAGTATGGTCTTGTCGACTGAATTTACTGGCTAATGCGCTGACGGCGAAGGGGCAAACGCTCTGAAGAGCGGTTTCATGCTCTACCCCCGCCGCAACATCGCCCTCCACAAGGCGGAGCGCTGGTCGCTCCAGTGCCCAGCGCGACGGGAAGAGGCGTATATCCTACGCAGGTAATTAGTGGGGAAGCACTATCCGTGACCGAAACGGCAAAATTCCGGCCTGCTGAATGGTGTTTGTTCTGCGAGAGGGAGGAATTGATTCCTGAGAGCTGGAGTAGCAGGCACTATGACATACGAGACAGCTCCACCGGGGTGATTCATACTTCATCCGCCGGCGGAAAATAGTCAAATGACACGCTTATTAGGTACCACCACTGCCCTACACGGGCCATATGTGAGTATATAAACCCGGCCGCCTTCGACATTGGCTTCCTGCTTTAGAAACCAGATTATTCAGATTTTATCACTTCTCCTATTCTTGTAAAGGCAAACTATTGCGATGAGACTTCCCACATCTCCTGCTAGCCTTCTGTTGCCTGGCGCTGTGTTGCTCGGGTCAGTGCCAAATGTCGTGGCGCAGTGCGATCTTCCGTCGACCTACCGCTGGACATCAACTGGGCCTCTAGCGCAGCCCCGGTCGGGATGGGCATCGCTTAAAGACTTCACCAGCGTTCCTTACAACGACCAGTATCTAGTGTATGCATCCTACCACGACACAGGATCGACCTGGGGCTCGATGAATTTCGGACTCTTCTCTGACTGGTCTGATATGGCTTCCGCGAGCCAGAACGCTATGAATCAAGGGACTGTTGCGCCCACACTCTTCTACTTCGCGCCGAAGGACGTCTGGATTCTCGCCTACCAATGGGGCCCAACTGCGTTCTCCTACAAAACATCGAGTGATCCCACCAACGCCAATGGGTGGTCATCGCCGCAACCACTATTCTCCGGAACAATTTCCGACTCTGGAACCGGGGTCATCGACCAGACCGTAATCGGCGATGATATGAATATGTACCTGTTCTTCGCCGGAGACAATGGCAAGATCTACCGGGCCAGCATGCCAATTGGAAACTTCCCGGGTGATTTCGGTACCAAATCAGAGATAATCATGAGCGACACGACCAACAACCTGTTCGAAGCGGTTCAAGTCTACACTGTCCAAGGCCAGAAAAAGTATCTGATGATTGTCGAGGCAATTGGAGCCAACGGGCGGTATTTCCGCTCGTTCACGGCGGACAATCTGGGCGGTTCGTGGACACCGCAGGCAGCAACGGAGAGCCAGCCCTTCGCTGGCAAGGCCAACAGCGGTGCCACCTGGACCAACGACATCAGCCACGGCGATCTTGTCCGCAGCAACCCCGATCAGACAATGACCATCGACCCATGCAACCTGCAGTTGCTCTACCAGGGACGAGACCCCAGCTCTGGCGGTGACTACAATCTCCTACCTTACAGGCCGGGAGTTCTGACTCTCCAGTAATAAAACACATTGGTACATACTGTCTAGCCTCGCTGGTTACGTGGATTCCGAAGCAAGCAACGATGACATGGCGCACAATCTTGGTAAATGTGGGCGAAGATAGACCCTGTGAATTCTAGCAGAGGGTTCTGATTTGCAGCTCGAATAAGCAACCAAAAACCTAGAAGTGAATGCTTCTGAATGCAATTACATGGACTTTACTCCATCTTTCATCGTATGTAGTGGCGCAATACGGAGTAGACAGGTGCTATATTACTCATTACCTACATGACGCACAATCTATTCCATAGGCATTTGCCATCATGTGTTCCAGTGTAAATAAGAGGAATTAGTCTTTCGGAATTGCAACCACTGGAACTTATCTAAGATAGAGGTTGCACACTATTAATTCCTTCCCTCATATCTCCGTGGAATTGCTTCGGACGTAGTTGGTAGGTTAGGAAAATTGAGCGTGCGTGTAGTAGAACTGGGCCTTCTCAACATCGATTCCGCACAAGTTTGTTCCACGCATTAAGGTCCTTGGTATAAAAAAACAGTATAGAAGAGACATATCCATATCTCCCGGACGCATAACATACTCGCATACGGCAGATCTGTACACAGTGTGAAATCAATATGATCCTTATTCCAAGTACCCCAAACATCCCCGCGAGGACCTTGCACATGTCACGGGCGCCTCCTTGTAGACTGAGAACCACTCGCCATCGTCTCATCTGCCTGGACCGTTCTAGGAAACTTACTCGGCAGAAAGCCTACTCAGGCAGGATCCAGGGACAGGGTTTATCATAGTATTAATAACGAGTTTGAGGACAGCTTTGGGACTGGTCTGAACCTCTGCTGCTTGGCTTGGGCAGCACAGGTAATTGCGCCCAAGTCGCTGTAAGATTCAGCCCCGTCAGGGATCATTGGTCGATCTGTCGTTCTCCGGCGGAAATCGGAGCGGAAGTATTTGTTTGGGGAGGCGCCTGTCCGCGGATGTGTAGTAACGTGAAACGATAGAAGTCTTGGCCCTATGTGAATTTAGATGCTGTCCTGTGCTGAAGCAGGTTTCATGACTCCCAGAAACTGTATTTTATTAATGCCTGAGGCATTCATTCCGGGCTTCATACCCAGACAGACATGGCCGAAACATGCCAAGGCTACACGTTATGTCCTCGGTCTCCAGCCACTCAGGTAATCGAATTTCGAGGGTCCCAACGAGCTTCCCCACTGCCATCGGAGACTGGGCCTGCGGATTCAAACTCGGAAGTGAACTATGCCTTCAACTGCCGATGGAGTCTTGGCCCGGTTTCAGTTAACATTGTAACGTTAATCTGCAGACACAGGATTGTTCAGGGTGACTCAAGAGACGCTTTTTTGCGGGGTTGCCACTAAATGTTTGAGGCAGATAGATACGATAGCCCGACCAGTCGTAGTACTTCTGCTCTTTCCCCGCCGATTGAAATGTCCGGCAGCTCTGGGGCTAATCTGGAGAATATGACCAGGCTATTACTATACCTACTTGAACCTGTTCCCACTCATTGACGGTGCGTTATTTACTACTCCTGGCCTGTGGTCTCCTTTTACCCTGTGGGGTATTAGGCTGTGACAGAGAACCCTACTTCCTGCAGGATATTGATCCGAGCAAGGACGTCAACAGGGATGTTAACTACCCCGGTGTCAGACCAGGTACGAGGCATGCGTAATTCGCAGAGGTCGCACCTCCCTGTGCGACAAACGTCGTTCGATCCACCGCTTCTGAAAGGGAAGAGATCTTCGGTAAATCATAGTAACAGCCAAGCCACCCCACCCCAGCAGCGCATCCTATAGCCTAAATTCAATCCACACGGCCAATTCCCCAGGCTGTGGTAAAAACCGACGCTTGCGGTGGAGTACACTACATTAATAACCATGAGTACACTCATAAGGTCCCAGACCGCTACAATCTAAACAAACTGTATTATCTTGTATTTAGCCTGCATTGACGCGGTAGTCTTATACACTCTGTTGCCAACGGCGGCAGTATTAAACCCGGTGCAGTTTTAAAGACTGGATATAGAACAGCGCGGTTCTAGTCGCCCCTAACAGCAGGAACACTGGCCGGGCTAACTTCAATAGTAAAAATATGGTCTTTATCAATACTATTATTAAACAAATCAAGACTAACCTCTGTATAGACTAGAGCTCCTGCTTTACAATAGAGTTTAGGTGAAGTGGTGGAACAGACTATACATTTACGTGTGCGAGAGGAGTTCAGAACTATCAGCATATTAGAGGAGTAATTAGTGACTGTGATGGGGGCAATAGCCCAATCCTGTATCTTAATATCCATAGGGTTCATGATTTAGTTCTGCTGTTCAATGGAGATGCTGGTCTGGTAAATTAATTTGCTGTGAATAACAGGTTTTCATTAGCAAATATTTACTAGCCGGTGTCTGGAAATAGTGGTTCTGTCTGAACAGAGTTTCCTGAATTCTTCTAACCGGTATCGTGATTGTATATAATGGCTGTCATACTGGAGCCCCTCTTAGTATGGAATCTACTAGCTCCGGGTGCCACTTAGTAGTTCATGGTGGCTTGAAGCTGACTTGAAATTAATACGACATCAGATTATAGGACGTGGCCACTGTAAGGGACGGACAAGACATCTATGCTCTATAGGTCAATATGTCAGAGTTCCAGAGTCTATCGGGATGTCAGCCATTCTCTCCCCACACCACGTATCTTCGTCGTATTTGTAGCTGGCCTTTGCTGTTCACAGTCCCGAATATCTGATACATATGAGATGAGACCCCTTATTTTTCTCTCATTTCATCAAAAGAACGCAGTGGTTTGGTCAGAATATCTTTTTATTCATCCAAGGCCAGTTTCTCCTAGGGCAAACTAAGCACGACCTCAAAACAAATATGGAGTATGCCCCAATGCCAAAAAACGTCGCACTCTTCTTCGAGTACTGTAGTCTACCCGAAAGATTTTGTCTGCATTTTGCCTTTCAGTCTGCTAAGCCCTAACCCCTACGCAATATAGATCTTACTCTTTCTCTTTTTACTTTTCCCCTTTTCTATGCGGAGTAGATCGGTTAGAATGATATTTAAGGCTGACTACTTAGCGACTGAGAAGCAGATGAAGGTCTTGTCATACAATGTGGCTGGATCTTTGATCAATGTCTTCTGGGTTTCCGATCTCCTCCATCATCTTTTCCATATACCTGTTCTAGTCGGCATTGAATCGATCATTATGCGGCTGGCTATGAGGAAGTGGTTGACATGACCAAGAGCAATAAAACATATTCAATACACGGCTCAGAGGCATTGCAGTGCTCTGCTCTCGAGGCGTATGCGTATGATATTGCTGTTCTAGGTAGGGGATGGCCGGGTCCTCAGCATGACCACGACCATGTTGGAACCTCCAGTTCTTCAGGGGTGGCTTCCTCATATCGACTGCCACTCAATCTCCATCGGCGACATCAAATATTCCCGAGGTTAGTACTAAGCGACAATTGGTAGGGGAAAGAACTGACTCTTCTAGAATTACCATACCCAAGAAGGAGTTACCATAGATTGCACTTGACATTCCTAAGCATGAGCGGTGTTCATTAAGATACTGTGAACGAAACATCACCTAGCAAATATGGTCGCAGCAGTACGAAAAACAGACATTAAACCGCTAAGAATGGAATAACAGTTTTATCCATCTGGGTATCGATGAACTATCGTGAAGAGGATAGTGCAATTTAAGTGCTTCGTGGGGAGAGAGAGGGGCTTGCTTGTCATCACATCCCACCGACCGGACGTGTATGCAGTAGAGGTGTATGTCGTGCTTCTGTTCTGTATTGGCTGGTCTCGCTTGTCGTTTACACTTCCATCCCGCCTAGGTTCCTGGACTAATCTTGATAACCTGACCTCCTTCGGATCGACAAACTGTGGTGACCTCGTTCGGGATATTTTGTGGGTGTGCTTACGGCGCTTGGTGCGCATTTCATGGTCCAATTCTTATGGTGCAATCTAATTGCGCAAATTCTGTCTTTGTGTTTGCTGAAATTGAATTGTACCGACGAGCAAAGTCACTACTCAAAAGAGTTACAATATTAGAGGTTGTGGTTATGTCTCTTGTGGTCCTTCTGAACATATTACAATTCTGAAAGGTTGCAACGTCTATTGCAAAGGCTGGGATACTGTGGAAGATAAAAAAAAAAAATATATATATATATATATATATGTTTTTTTTTTTTTTTTTTTTTTTTTTGAAACGCTGGTAGAAAGAACAATGGAAAAAGAAAGAAGTCCTCGCAGACAAATATATATAGTTTACAAAAGTATTATAGTAACATCCAAATTAAACCTTCACCAACCACTAAAAATTGACCAACGCACCCGGTACGAGAAAGTGGAAGTTTCTGTGTTTTCTTTCCCCTTCAAAATTTAACTGCTTGGCTGTTGGCAGCCGTAGCAATATGGGCTGTAGCACTGAGATACATGCCAAACGTTGCGCATTTAATGGATACGATCCCTAAGACAATGAGAGCCTTAAGTAAGCGGAGTTCTCCGGATCTACAAAACCAGCCTGTTATCTGTTCTCCACATACTGGGCCATATGATAGAGGGGCAGCTGCACGTACGTTGCCTCTGTCCCAAAGTTGTGCGAGCTTGCCCATATATGGGCCAAAGTAGGGGCATGGTTTCAGAAACTTACGAAGCTTATTTCGAATTGACTTTACACTCGGTTCTTGTTCTGTAAACCCCAGGACCTTATTGATACTCAATAATCCCGTTTCGTGGCAAGCTTTATTCGCACCACTTGTTAACCAGATAATCGACATTTTGCCGGGCGCTGACGCTATATTTCCAAATTACTTACTCCTTGGACGAGGCGCTGCCCTTCGCCCCAGGGAGTGAAGGGTCTAATTTCCTCAAGTAAACAAATATACTTGTAAAATGAGGTGTACGCGTAAACTGACGATCCTGTCTGAAATGGGACGGATATACCCCTGAGATATACCGCTGATCGCGAGTGTCTATAAAAGCCCAAGTTCAGCGCCATGATTGTCAAGAATAGGATATTCTGCCTACTGAGCAACCTAATATCCCTGTCAGCCGATAACGTGTACCGCAATATCCTATTTTCGATTCTCGTGGTTTTTCAGCAGGCTTTAAGTGACACAGTGTCACCTATACTCGGGCTTTCTCTTAGGGTCGCAACTTTATATCACCCAGATCGACAACAAGACTTCTACCCTGGTTGTCGTCCACGACACTACACCTGCCAGCTCCAATAACTCAAGATAGATCGCCATTATTATTTATCATATTCCTATTTCCAATATTGCTGTAATAGTAACCTACCGGTTCTAGAAACAAAAGATATTTATATTATATCCAGTGCATCCTATAATAGCTATTCGATCAATAGCAACTTAGAACTGACTTTAACAAGGAGTATCACCATATCTGACACCTGCTCATCAATCCTGTGTCAAGTAGCTACACTGAATTCTATCAACACTAACAGAAATTTTAGATTATAGTCTCAAATGCATTACCCTATCATCTTCAACGCACTATGCAGCACCGATTATCCCAGGCAGACTATTACTATAGCCCAGCCTGGAGCCCTTGAATCTATTGTCAGTAGAGTGGCATACACTCGCCGCAATACCCTTACCATACCCTCACCATTCGCCACTCTAATTGTCAGTAACAACACCTACTAAAGCAGTTCAGATATACATAGTCTAGCTATTGACACTAGTGAAACCTTTGTCTACTCAGTGGATAACATATACAATACTATTTAGACCTATTTAGTTGACAAGTCTACTAGCACTGAAGAGGAAGTGCAAGATCTTGCGGCATTATCAGAAACTACTCCACAATATTTAGCAATTCACCTACAGGGCGTACATTGACATTGTCTTTGAAAAGACGAAACCAGCTCTGTATTTACTTTCAAAATACCGCGCCAGGAAGTTGACCTATACCAATACAACATATCCCTAGACTCCATCAAGTATATAACCTCATACAAGCCATTCCCTATTTATACTCTCTTCCACTACTACATTTTTACTAGACACAGCGACTCACTACACATCTAAATTACACTAACTGCTCATCCCACTAGTCTAATAAGATTACCTTCTCTCTCAGCTGCGCCGCATCAACTCAAGTATTTCCTTACCTCCACACAGTTAAGAAGTGCGCTAACTTCCAGCTTTATAACTGCTTTTAATATCGACGCAACGACTAGGGCTAACCAGGAGCAGCTATTCCTTCCCAAGACAGCCAGTAGTAGTGGTTTATTGAAGTTTGTCAGCTGTCCGCCGATGGAACGGCAGCAACTCTAGCTACCCTTCTCGACCTGGATCATGGACCAGCGAATGTGGTGTGGTATACTTAGTCAGGTTAAGAGAAGTTAGTTGCATGGTCAGAGCGACGCCGCCCCAGAAAAGCGAACGCTCAATTTACATATCGAGAAGAAGTTCACTTAATTCCCACCTGTGATGATGTTACTGATCTAAACCTGGAGAAGATAGTATTTTATGCCATGATATCCACCGCTCTCCGTTTTATCCAAAAATTGATCGCAAATAGAATACCCGCCCCATTCTGAGGTCACAATTATGGAAGGTCAATTGCACATATACGGAAAAGAACATTGTACCCGGGCTCTTCGGTCTGGACCCTTCATTCCCCCTTCCAATTGCTTCTCTAAGGTTCGCGTGAAAATCAGATGATCCGAGTGCGTCCGTCTCACGTTCTCAGCGCTTCCGTACAGCTAGGTAGCTAAGAGAATGGAACCCAACCATTATAAGTTAGTTGATGCCACAGCGTGCATAAAACCTCCATTCCAATGCGGGTCAAAGGTTGCAGCAGGATACCCTGTCAAGAACACGTGTGTGGGGAAGATAAAAACGTCGGGGCCAAATCAAGGCCCGACCTACGGCTAGAACTCGTTCCTTTTCCCGTATTCATATCTTATCGGTTAACCTGGCTCCACTCCAAACACACCCAACTACCATAGAAGGTAAACGGTTAGAAAAAATAGGGTAGCCCGTCACTCGTCGGCCGGAAATCCTGTGATTCAGGCAACCGAGTTGCTCTCCATAGCCTATTGCCTGATTTATTGGAGTTTTTCGCTAGCTTACTTTTTGCGCATATTGATTCACGAAGCATTAGAATTTCATTCCACCGCCAGTAAAAGGCCCCAAGCTACTAGCACACAGGTAGTACCCTGACGCACTCGGCCGATTCAGTGATCACGACCGACTATTTTCGGGTGCCATCCGATCTATATATTAGAGTTGCGACTTCATAGTGAAGTACTTCGGTTTTGCTTGTATGTTTTACCTTGGACCCCTTAAATAGCGTACAATCGATAGAAGACAACGATGTGTTTTGATGGACTTAGAAAGGCTCTTTCTGTAAGGACACATACGTATCTTGTACTATTCTGGTAATTTTACAGGCTAACCGAAAGAGGTCTGGATTTGAGCGATATTGTCATTCCTGCTTCTCTTATCACCATACTATTGTGTCCTACGAGGAGTACGGCATGGCTCTAAAAGAAGTGGATCGACTGTTTTTTGGGTGATGAAGCCCAGGGCTTGTGTGGGGCCATAGTGCCATTTAGTGAGACAAAACCTGATGTCCACAAAACTCAGGAAAGCTGAGGGATCTGTCGTGCAACAAAAGCTTCCCGCTAGACCATGCTAAGTGGTAGCTGGTGGGGATCCAAAGGCTTAGTCCCACGGAGTATACCGATTGTAGATTCTCACCAGATTACTGCGTTTGTCCTTCCCAACAGGGGTTAATGCTAATGCCCAATGCTGGAGAATCATCATCCATGTGGCCTAGATGGTTGGTTCTTGGATAACAATGTAACGCCTTCGGGTATTCTAGTCAGTCGAGCATGTCAGTCTAATACTCGACTTTCTTTGACTCATGCCGTATTACCCGTAGGCAATGGTATAAAAGGTAGGTGAGTGTACCTTTTTGTTACTGTCGACACTATTCAGTATTCTCAGAATCGAATTAAGCCTTCAGCATGAACTCTTTCATTTCCCTTTCCAAGGCCGGAATCCTTGCCACCTTGGTGGCTGCGGCTGCCTCTAAGTCATGCTCTACAGAATCAGACTTTGAGGTGACATTCTACGGATATGCGGATAACTCTCCCCCTGGTGCTGGTATTTCATATGATTGCGGTCGTGGCTACAAGGCAGGCGGTAGGTCTCTCTTATTGGTAATACACCCCAAAGAAACACCACTGACAATCGCCATAGGCACGGGTACTTACGATGACCCTCTAACCTTTGCTACCGCCCCTGGTGAATTTGCCAAGTGTGAAGTCATTTACCTGCCATACCTGCAGAAGTACCTCCGCTTTGAGGATGAATGCGAGCAGTGCAGTATGTTGATTATTGAATTCTACTACTCGAACAGTAATCACATGTTAACAAATGAACTTATAGCCAGTGATTACAACGATGGAAAACTGCATATCGATATCTGGACTGGCCCAACCACGTCAAACGGTGGTAGCAAGCTGCTGAAGTGCGAAGAGTCCCTCACTCCTAGTGCATCTCAGATTGTTGTCACCAGCCCACCAAGAAGCTTGACGGTGAACTGTAGGCCCCTCTCTTCCTTATCCCATACCTTCTCCATGTCTTCTGTCCTCTCTAATACGAAGAAACTCTAGCTGGCTCTCTCTTCTCCTCCGGAACCTGCCACACCTCAAACACCTACCCCTCCGCCTCCCGTTCTAAATCCACCTATTGCAGCGGTTCGTCCTCGGGAGGGGACGGTGGTTCCGGCCCAGCTACTTGTGCCTGGCCTGGACATTGTGAGGGTAAGAATATGAAGATACCCCCCACCCCTCTGTTTTTCAATTTCCCGAAGTAATTATAGCATGCTATGATCTCGCAAGACCAGTTATGTAAAGCAAATATGCTAATTTACGCTAAAAATGTAGGCGCTTCCTGCTCCTCTAACGATGACTGCTCTGACCCTTGGGGTTGTTACAACGGAATTTGTGGTACTGGTACCTCTCCTAGTGCTCCTGTTGTCACTGATTGCGCATGGAAGGGGCACTGTGCTGGTATAATTTTCCCTTAGTTCCTCTGTTCATGATGTACGTGAATCACTAACACTTCGGCAATTAGGTGCTTCCTGCTCTTCCGATAGTGACTGCTCTGATCCCTGGTCCTGCAAGAGCGGTGTGTGCGCTTAAGGTCGCCATTTCATTTGTCAGTCTGGGCGGTTTCGGTTACCCAGACAACTGTGTATGAAAGGAAAACTGAGCATTAGCTCTGTAGGGCTGAGAAAAGTTATATTGGGAGACTTTGTTTTTACACTGACCGGTACTCTGTGTATCTAAAGGGCAAAGAAAGCTGTTGGCTAGTCGTAGTATTGAGGATATATGAGTATATCTGGGAACCATCCGAGACTTACCTGGTGAATGAAATGTTGGTTTTTTCGATATTTGGACTTCCTAGGAATGAGATGGAGAATAACTATTATGGTCAGCCCATCAAGCATTGGCCCTATCCCACAGGTCGGACGAGTGAAGGTTGACTCGGCGAGAGATGGTCCCTGATTGACTAGAATTTATTAGAATTTATTTATACTTAAGCCAATTATTATACACGTAGTCGATTAAAGACGTTGATTTCCTTTGCTGTTTTTTTGGATAAAATAAGAGCGCGGATACGAAATCTGTTCAGGTTCTCAAGTCCCCACCAGATGCAATAGGACCTGGCAATGTGGTATAGATCGCCTGCCAAGAGACAGCAAATGTCAAGATGGCGGGGGTTCAACTAGGTTAAGAAACGCGGTAATGTTTCCTCCCATCCTATGCTTTGAATGGCTATATTTGCATAGAAACCCTCAAAGAGCCCTTTTGGTAGGTGATTTGGGTGTCGAGTAGCAATTACTTGGATATTCAAGCTGCTCTAATGCCAAGAGATGCAGCGTCGGAAACACGAGTTCCTCGGGTTACGGGCAACTATTCATTAGTACCGATTAGCAGGAATAGACTGCTTACTATTCTGACCTAGGGTCCCTAATTGGGTATATGACAGGGGTCTTTTTAACATGCCGTAACCAAATTTCTCATAATTCGGCCGGAAGAGCTAGTAGCTCTACAGGATTTCTATTGTATACAATATAATTACTTCATCCTGAAATAAACAGTTAACTACCGAGGGACAATGGTTGCGCATATAATTTACCCTAAGCGTTATGCCATAGCTTCAACATACACAACCCCCTATATTAAAAGAGGCTCTCAGATAACATCGGGTACTCGAGACGATAAATGGCATTTTTGTTAACTGGGCAGAATACTATAAAAAAGACCTGAGGACTCTTGTTGATTTGAAATGCTTTGTACAACCGAATAACAATATACAAGTAAGCGCCTCGCCGAGAACAATTGGAGAGGCGTATACGGTCTATGGCAATGCAGCTTGACTAGCAATGGTATAATCAGTCAGTTGCTCCCAACTGTGCACAGTCTCTAGCAATCTAGGAGATTTTTACGCAATAGGGTTATGTAATAATCGGAAGGTCCTACAGTGAATTACCTAGCTAATATTGTAACGGGTGAAGAGAGACCTTTCAGAAGATTGCAACAGTGCTTTAGCTGGATTGGGCAGAGGACCAACATTTATATTTGAGTCTTGATATGTCTTCCAGAAAGAGGAACATCCGAGTTGGACTTCTGTTAAAGAAGATCTAAATTAATCCCACATGCATTCACCATCCATCACACTCTCTATATTCACCTTTTGTCATGAGGTTGCATGTACAGTGGCAGATGATATGTCTGGATATTCACTCATTGATAGTTCCAAATGTATTTGATTATTATAAATGTGCTTCACTCTATTACAGTCGTTGCTATTCTTCACATCGACTTGCGTCTCCAAACCCTCAAGTGAACCTTCTATCACACTACGCGAGCACACTATATTTCAGAATGAAGCTTTACGTCGAGATCCTAGTCTTCCTCTGCAGCTTAGTGGCTTCACTTACCCCCCCTAATGACCATCCTCAGCCAGGTACCTATTCCCTAGGCACCCTCTGCACTGGTACCGCGCCAAGACTAACCAAACTCCAGCTACACTCGACATTCTCATCCAAATCGACCGTGACTACGAGGACACCATTGACCCAGAGGGCCAGACTATGCACTCCCGCATCGTTTCCCGTAAATATCCTCGTTGCATGACCTATGCAGACTGCCACGGTGGCTGGTGCCACAAAGGCAAATGTCTGGATGGCGCATGCGCAGGAGACAAACGGTGCCCCGATGGCTTCACGTGCGACGGCACCAATTGTTTCAAATACCGCCCCGCTTGGGTGCAAGAGATTCCGGGTCGTAGGTTTGCTCCTTCATGTTCCTGTTGAATTTCGAAGGAAGGAAAAGCCGTGGCTAATTTTGCCTGGTGTAGGGGATTCTACTAGAGGAGCAAGTTGTGGTGAGCCTAAGGATTGTCCTGACTGGGGGTGGTGCTTTAGGGGTTCATGCTACGAGCAGCCGTGTAGGGGGAACAGGGACTGTCCCGCGGGTTATTTTTGCCGTAAGAAGCGTTGTATGAAGTGGCATTAGTAGAGGGATGTGGCCTGGGACGAGGATGATGATATTGAGTAGGGAACAGATGGCAGAATATCTCCACAGGCCCTATTCATTGCTTCTTTAGGACTAACTTGTGATCATTAATGTTCACTAATTTCTATGATAAGTTTCTAATATTTTGCTTACATTCTTTTAGTAAAGGGAAAAAAAAAATTGAATGAATCTCTACATCACCTTATATTACTAGTATTGACCTGGTTGGTATACAAGAGCAGCCGCCTCACCATCCCCTTCCCTCACTTCTGTATCCCTTCCAACTCGTCTTCCTCTCATCCATTCACCGTGCTTCTACGACAAACACGGCTAGCTCTATTGATGATCACCTCGTCGAGACGGCTCATCACTACCTTATTCGCGCAGATTCGCGGAAAGTTCCAAGCCCCTTCCTCGCGATACGATGCCCCGGCTACCCCTTTCATTATTGTGCATCATGGCCATTCGACGCCTAAGCTACCTAGCTTGATATCTAGATGACTCGTCAATTCGTTGACTTGCTAGATCAAATTGATTTACCGGAAAGCATGGTTACTCAGGTTGCACGCCAAGTTGGTCCGTGAAATACAAAATATTTTATTACTGATGTAATTAAACAATACCAAAAAACCTTCTTCCAATACTAATAGTATAGTATAAAAGACATCACGTCTAAAGCAACTAAGCTGCCATCTACAGAAGTCTAACAGAATAGTAGGAGGTTAGTTGCGTGTGATGTTTATCGCTGGAATCGTGGAAGCACTTTAATGTGGAAATATCATATGATATTGTCTAGGATATTCTTCTTAGTGTCCTTTTACGACCTCATCTCTCCATCCAAAAGTGGCGAGAGCCATCGTGCTACCTTCGGGCTGTGTTCTCCCCTCGAATACGAAACGCTCATCGGCCATGTGGAATAACCGTTGGAAGTCGGTGGCCGTGCGCTCACTCGAATTCCAGCATGCCATCATGATCATGTCCAAATTTCTACGGCCAGTTAGCTCCGTCAACCACGGAATCATATTACGCCCTTCGAAGGTAACAAGAGACAAAGCTAGACTCACCGTTTCTGTTTCCGCGTCCAGCCTAGCTCCGGGGACTCCGACAGGATATACTCGTAGACGAGCACTTTGGAGTGGTTGCGAAGGGCCGGCACCAGAGCCCGCAGAATGCGCAGGCAGTATTCATCACTCCAATTATGTAAGATCCAGCGTAAGAAGTACGCTTCGGCACCTACGATCTGCTGTTCCGCCAAGAAGTCCGCGGGTTCATAGCGTACGCGCCCCTGCAGCTCCGTTGGCAATGTCTCGTGACCCACAGCCGTGGGCCCAGGCAGATCCTGCACGACGAACTGAATATGTTCCGTGGCAAATGCAAGCCATCGCGACACGGTGCCGATGCCGCCGCCCAGGTCGACAACAACTGTGCCCGGGCGATCGATCGACCGCCAGGGATACGCCTGCTCGAGATAGTGTAGGCTCATACCGATGTCGTCGCAGGCAAACTTCATGCCGTTGCCAAACCGCTTCATTCGTGTCGGGTCCTGCTCGAGGAAAGAGTAGATCGGCAGCTCAGTCCCGTGCGCCAGGTTATATGCGGTGGCATTGGGCGCGCCGGAACCCTGGAAGCGCTGCAATGCCTCCACCACACGCGTCGCCGCGGGATTGTACTCGGTGATAGCGAGACCGGTTGTGTGGAAAGCGTCGCGGTTCGTCGCCAGCAGCCGTGACAACGCCGAGTGCCTTACTTGACCAGTGGAAGCTTCCTCGATGAAGATGCCGTTCTCCATCGCGTGAAGTAGGAAGCGCCGACAAAGCGACTCGGACAGACCGCTGGCCTGGGCGATCTCCGCGTAGGTGGCCCCGCCACTGAGCGGTACACGGGATGGTAAGTTGTACTCGTAGATGGCATGTAGCGAGATGACGCTAGTGAACTGTGACAGGTCATTGGCCGGGTCAGTTCTGTTGAAATGGAGATTTGGCTGGAAGGAATCAGACGGGCAGGGCTACATACGCCGAACACAATGTCAAACATCAGGTTGACGGGACCCTGGGCCAGACGCTTCATGTTATGAGAGGTGTCAGTCAGTGCATCGCGTGCAGCCTGTAACTCGGGGGGGAGGGCTGCGGTGGTGAGACTATCATTCTCGATTGATACAGGCGGGAGACCCTTTGCCCTGATGTAGTCATCGAGGCGGCGCGCGTACTCCAGGGCTTCTTCAGCGAGTTCGGTAAGAGCCGACATGGTTCTCTGTGTTTAAAAATTAGCTTATTATTCTATCTCCTCCATAACAATCGAGAATGCGTAGAGAGTACATGAACATGACGGACACCACGAAATGGAAGGGAACTTTTATGCGTTTCAGATGAATGTAAGCGTTCTCTTTCGCCCTATGATATAACTTCAAGGTTAGGTGCCCCGTCAAGCGTGGAGCCCTGGTCTCGGGTTGCGGATCTACACGGAACCAAGAGCTACTTACTGACATTTACCTCGTGCATTTATGTTACATCCGGAATGTAAGCATGACACGTTCATCATGAATCAGATAATCATTTTTCCCACGGATATTTTTGCTTTTGAGTTTGTAACACAAATACCACATAACGAGGAACTTGGCAGCACGACTGCATTTCTGTTATTGTTCAGAGCACGTTACGTTGATAATGCAAACCGATCACTCGTTTCTCAGCTTTTGTTTCATACAATTTGCCTGCCTTATATACCGTAGTACTCGGTCAACGGCAGAGGGAACGGAGCCCGAATGATGGACGAAGCTAGAAGTAGGCCTCAGGCGCTCGTGAATGGGCTTTCTACTGTGTCCCAAAGAATCTCCCGTAGTTAGGTCTAACTTCAAGAGTCATACACATTGAGAAGTCTTTCTTAACAGGCCTCTGTACCTCTTAGACATACCGTTTTCGTTTGGCAAAATATCCTCTTTTCCGTCTGCCCGATGACTCTTGTGTCGCTGGTTCGCACCTGGTTGGATAGAAATGATTCCCGCTTGGGGTAGACGCGAACCCCGGTGGAGATAGTATTCTGGGGTTTTATTTGCTGTGAATTTAGCGCTATTTGTTTACTGATTTGATTTTCTTTTTCCAGCCCTACAAAGACCCTTTTTTTTTTCTCTCTCTTTTTTCTCTCTTTTTGCCCTCTTTGTTTCTCTCTCCAATTTCCACTCGACTAAGATGCAGCCCACGGTTCCCTTATGGGTAAGCATGTATGTGCGCTGCAGAACCGGGGTCCCATAAAATCACCACTGACAATGGCAGCACTTTACTAATCCTGACGTTTGTCTCCTTCGTCCCCCAACTTCGACGCGTTCATCAAAGAAAGAATTCGTCGGGCATCTCACTCCGTTATCTGCTATGTAATCTCATCAGCGCAACGGAACAATTGGGCCTCGGTCTTTTCTGCGTCGTAGTTCAAGGGGAGAGGTTAGAATTTTTCATCCACAATCCGCGCGATGCAGGGGACTGGGTGAACCTGGCGCAGTTCACGGTCGTCTGGGTCCTCGCGTACGCCATGTATGTCTAGTATAGTATATCACATCCCCAATTCAGTCGAACAATAGTGTTAAGCGGCGGAGATCAGATTCTGCACGTGTCTGTACCACAGCCCGATCAGACGCACCCGCAAAATCTCCGGAATGGCCATGTACTTTTTCCTGCTACTGGGCATCCTCTACCCTCTCGTAACTGAGCCAATCCCCGATGTCGTCTGCCCCGGTGAGAATTGTGCCTACCGTGGCTGGGTCGTCGGTCCATTGGTAGGGCAACATATGATTTACATCCATCCCATCGTGACCGGTGTTTCGATCGTGGGGTTACTAAAGCAAGCCCAGGAAATCAAGCGACATCCAATTTCGGCCTTGAGTCTTGCAGGGCTTGTTGGTCAGGCTCTGACTTTCACTCTGGTGGCTCTTTCCTGGGTTTTCCGGATCAGGTTCCCGTATGAGAGGATCGATCAGATCACGCCGAGCGTTTTGTTCCACTGGTACCAGGCTGTTGGATGGGCGGCTGTGGACAATGCTGTCTTTGCTTTTATGCAGTTCATTCTCTTGTGGTTATCCCTGCGTCATCGAAGCATCCCCGAAACACCTGTCGACAAGACTCAAAGCGTTATCGAGGAGAAGCGGTAATATCCTCGACCACCAGGTCAAGATATCAGCAGGCGTGAATGTCGTTTGAGGTGTTGCTCTTCTTCGCTGAAGAGCTCGAATATCTGGGCCAGAGCTCTGTTGGACGCCGGTGGTCAGTCCTCAGGCATGGAATTTCATTTGCACATGGTGATAATGCTCAGGATGCTCTTTTTATATTCAACAATTCCCTTTTTTAATTTATTAGACTGGGTTTGACGTGTCTATTTTGTGCTGGCTGGACTTTCCGCCTCCCCGTCGGCCACCCATCATCCCTTCGCATTGTCCCCGAGCCAAGCTATGGTCAAGTGACATGGCCGAACCCTGGCCTTTTCTACTCATGTATACTCGTTAATTGATGGAATATCATGATCTCATAGTCTCGTGATTTACACCACTTTATATTTCATTAGCATATCTCTTATCCTGGGCGTGATTCCACCGCTAGCAACGATACAAATCACAATCATAATATACATGAGCACGAAAGGATTTACTCCTTGAACTCAACTTCCTTTCCACTTTTCATCCCAATAAACGAGTAAGTAACAGGATCTGTGATACCAGGCAATCAGTCAGTGTCTACTGCGTGCCCGCAATCCTAAGAGGATTTTGCTCACCAATCTGCTGCAGAATAATTTGTTCCCCCGGTTGAAAGTCAACATCTGCCGTACACCTTAAATCAACGTTGGAATTCTGAGAACGATAAATGGTGATGTGGTCCACATCTCCGGTGACATATTCCACCGCATCCGGCTCAATCATTTTGTCACCGATTTGAGCGGCGACGTGTCTTCCCTCTTGAAGGGTTACAGAATCACGGTCGAGGCTTGCTCGCGGCATGATGGAACGTCAGGACCCGATTGGAATAGAAATGCTTGAGGCAGAAATCTGTTGACGGGAATGGGCTGTTCGCTGGATTCTAGTGAGAATCATCAAGATTCGGGGTACTCTGGCTTCCTATATAGCAAGACGAGACCTGGTGCGGAACCACATCCGTCATCATAGCGTCTTTGGTTCCATAGATTCATAAAAGGACCGGGATCGATCGGAACCCGAATTAGTATTGGGGATCTAGAACAAACACTAAGCCTTCGATGAACCGTGTCATTGCATTGGCTGGTACATGGTGGTCTGACGTTCTGGTTGAGGAGAAAAGGAGTGCGTTTCTAAATGTGAAAGATCAACACACATGACCGAACTACCGTATATATATTTTTTTAAGCGGTTCGTGTAATGATTCAAAAAGGCAGTATCAGCTTGTCAGTATTTCTTGAGAAGAAATATGTGAATAGAACGCTGAAGTGTCCAAAGTGCGCGACAATTTTCTGCATTGAGTTTGGTTGTGAGAGTTTATTCGTATTTAGACAGGTTTGATCTAGAACCACCAGTAGCCCATAACTACTCCGGACTTTGAGTTTTATATAACATCTTGACAGGCGCTCATGATTGGAAGGCAAGGTAACCTGATCTTTTCCATGCCTGACATCACAAACTACTAGCTGGTCCGACTATGATGCCGACAGTAGACATGTCGCTGGCACAGACCGTGACCCACTTTACCCCTTTGAGTCCCCCTCTAAGCCAAGCGTAGGAGAATCGCACTCATTGCAACACGGTTTAGTGGTGTGACTGGCTCGCTTGTGGATTTAGGGTCCATGGATCCATCAAATCTCAATGTGGGTCGGAACTTGGCGGGAGATGGCGCGCTCGCGTTGAATCGAGAAGACAGACAGCAGCAAAAAGACTAGCCCGACCGCATACACCCCCCCGACCACCGGCCATGGGTCTTGCACAGCACAAGTCGACGGTCTCACGGATCGCCAACCTCATCCGTGGCTTCTACGAGCGCAAGGAACCCTTCCGAATCAACCACGGCTCGACCAACAGCACGCGACCGATCCGCCGCGACCGCGAAGTAGACATCAGTGACCTGCGTAATGTCCTACGGGTCGATCCCACCACGAGAAGGGCGCTCGTCGAGCCTAATGTCCCCATGGATCGACTCGTGGAGGCCACCTTGAAATACGGGCTGGTACCGCCGGTGGTGATGGAATTCCCGGGGATCACCGCAGGGGGCGGCTTTGCGGGCACGGCCGGGGAGAGCTCGAGTTTCAAGTACGGGTTCTTTGACAAGACAATCCATTCGGTGGAAATGGTCCTGGCGGATGGTAGTGTGATAAATGCGTCGGAGAAGGAAAATGCCGATCTCTTCCACGGGGCCGCCGGTGCGGTCGGCAGCTTGGGCGTCACGACCCTGATTGAGCTGCAATTGATCGAGGCGAAAAGGTTCGTCAAGGCGACGTATCATCCACAGCGCAGTGTCCGGGATTCGGTCCACTCGGTGCACGAACATACGCTGGACGAGCGGAACGACTATGTCGATGGGATCCTCTACGGGCCAGAACACGGGGCGGTGATCGTGGGCGAGATGACGAATGAGATGCCCTCCGCGGCGCAGGTGCAGACTTTCAGTCATCCCTGGGACCCCTGGTACTATCTCCACGTCCAGGAGAAGACACGGGCAACGAGGGCGCCCGTCACAGATTACATCCCGCTGGCCGAGTATCTGTTCCGGTATGACCGGGCGGGTTTCTGGGTGGGCCGGTCAGCATTCCAGTACTTCCACTTCCCCTTCAACCGGCTGACTCGGTGGTGGTTGGATGACTTTCTACATACACGGATGCTGTACAAGGCCCTCCATGCTAGCGGGGAGTCAAGTCGGTACATGATCCAGGACCTGGCGCTGCCGTACTCCACGGCGGAGTCCTTCATCGACTACACAAGCGAGAAGTTTGGAATTTGGCCGCTGTGGCTGTGTCCGCTAAAGCAAAGTTCGGCACCGACATTCCACCCGCATGAGACCACGGTGACGAGCCCGGGCTTCACGCCCGGCCAGATGTTGAATATCGGAGTGTGGGGGTTCGGACCAAAGGACCCAGAACGGTTTGTCGCGGCGAATCGGGACCTGGAAACGCGGCTGCAGGAGTTAGGCGGCATGAAGTGGTTTTACGCCCACACATACTATAATCAGGATGAATTCTGGGGCATCTACAACCGCAAATGGTATGATGAGCTGCGACAGAAATACACGGCGGAGACCCTGCCGAGCGTGTATGATAAAGTGCGCATCGATGTCGATGCGGATCGGAGAGACCGCAGCCAGTCGTGGAGTCGCAAACTGCGCGATATCTGGCCTCTAGGCGGGCTGTGGGGTATTCGCCAGGCGATTCGGAGCAAGGACTATTTCATCCATCGAAATTCGGAGTGGAAATGGAAACTATAGACCTTGTACTATATGTAATTTAGGTGGCCCATGCACCATGTAATAGTACGATAGACGCATTTGAATAAATATAGATCAAACGTCTGGCCAAGTAACATATGTTAGGCACGAAAGAACGGACATGCCAACGAATTATGTTGCCGGTGTGCCCGTGTGTATTCTTTGGCACTTGATTGTTGGTGCTATCGGACCACACGTATATAACCACTGATAGTATAGAGGCGGAATAGAAACGGAGATGACTCCGACTCAGTTTGAAGTAGATCTTGTTTCCTGCACAGTGACCATACACTATCTCAGCGGTTGGGAACTATCAAATGATACATCATTGACACAACCTTGTAACAGGTAAAGAGTGCTCAAAAATAGTCGCCCCTAGGCATCGATTACAGCCAACTGGCTGCGAACAGGCACATTCCCCTTTGTCTCTGGGAAGCCAGTGACATTGACTCCCCTCCTAAAGATCAAACAATGCGTGGAGCCCCCGTAATGGAACATGCCTATCTCATCTCCCTTCCTTACATGCTGCCCTTCTTTAACTGTCACCTCACATGTCGATACTTCCACCATTCCAACGGCAAGGAATGCCATTAAGCCAATACGTGGGTTATCCGCATCGATCAATATCACTGATCGCGTTGACATAGCCGAATTGTAGGCGGGATAATTGACCAATCGCCCTACGCCTTCTCGCGAGGCATCAATGGCTCCTGGCAGAGAATAATATGTCCCCTTGATTGTATAAGTCCTGAGTATTGTGCCCGATACGGGAGCGTGCCACCGATGATAGTTAAACGCGGTAAGAAGGCCTTGGTAAATAGTGCCGCCAACGAATTCAACCGCATAGTCATTCCCCAGCATCTGAACCAATGAATAGGTCTGACCCTTGATCCAGAAAGTGTCCCGTGCTTTTACATCCCTAGCTAATTGAGTGGGTTGGGCTTCGCATGCACTTATGATAATATCATCGTTGCTCTCAGCTGCAACCGGTCTCATGCTTTCTCGGAATTTGCGGGTAAAGAAATCATCCCACGACTGAAATCCATGACATGGAGCTGTTGGGTCGCAAACGAATATCTTATCGAAATCATGCATATCCCCATTGATGTTTCCTGAGGCGGTCAAAGCTGTCAAAGCGGAGTTGCTGAACCAGCCCTTCAATGGATCGTCAAGCGTAGCCGTGGATTCTGGTGACCGCAAGAAGTCACCCCACGCGTCCAGGACTTTCTTGAATATTGCGTTAACCTCAGGATCGAGGAATGCAGCAAGCCCATTAGGTGTGCCAAGATAGTCCCGAAGCAGGGCAGCGATTGGCAAACCAATTTGATCGCCTTTACTATGAAAGGGAGGTGCACGGGTGATGATGCGGTTGAGAACCTGTAGCATATGCTGATAATTCTGGATCTTAGATCGATGCCTGGATCTATCATATTTCTTCCCGTGACTTTGCTGAAACATAGATTGGAAGAGCACGCCAACACGATCGTTGGTTTCGATGAGATCGGCAAACTCCTGTAATGTGGGATGGAGATCTTGGGGCTTGTCAGACGCTTCATTGATAATCTCCCATACCCACTCGACAGGGTCATCCTCATCGGCAACAGAATTTATAACTTCGAGCCTTTCGACGCAGACTTAGTTAGTTTATAGCAGGGTTTATTCAGTCATTATAAAATTGGACCTACCTTCCAAATAATCTTTCGTGAACAAGGTCGTCACCATAACCCCTCTGCTGGAAGACGGTAAGCTTCCACAACTGGTGCATCTTTCGGGAAATGATCTCTCACCCATATCCAGAAAGTGTAGGCTGACACCACTAGTGGCAGAGCCGCAAGCGCAACTGACGTGTAATTGATGACCCTACTCGAGCTCATACTGGACCCTGTTGATGGAGCGAAAAGACCCAGGATTCAGCAGGTGAGTTCAAGCAACATGAGGTTTCCACTACCACTGCCGAAGATGATCCTGGTTTGATAGACATTGCTTGGAGGCTGGTCACTCCTACCTTGAGAGTAAATTCCGTCAATTACCAATTCCGTATAACGGAAATTATGCTACCCCCCCACCCTTGAATTTGAGAATGCAAGGGCGAAATGCGGAGGCTCCCTACCGTGTGGATCCACAATCAGTGAGAGGGGTCACTAGATCGGCCCTTGAACAACCGCATACAACCCACATGAATGTCTGGGGCCGGAAGCAGCACCCAGTGTTGCAAGCAGAGAGAGATTACGACGTGATGAGGGGTCGCGGAGCAGCCGTCATGAATGAACATGTCCTTCGAGGCAGCTTAATCGCTGTTCACCAACTATAGAGAAATATACGTATTACATGGACTACTCAGGCGCCACACTTGGACGAGTATTATTCACCGAGAAATGTAGCAATCGATACTCTTGGGCCCTGAAGCAATAGAGCATACAACAGATATGCCTTGAAAATATCTCGCAAGTATGGCTAACCTACATTTTGTAAAGCTAGGAACTTTCATCTATCCCCTTTTAAAAACGGATTGTCCTTTCCTGCATTGGCATCCGTAGACTTGCTCTTGCTCACTCATCCTCTCCATGAAACACATCAAGGTTCAGCCAGAACTGAGGGTCTCTCTTCAGCTGTGATAGCGTTGGGCCATCGCTACCAACAATCAATTCCGTAGCCTGCTGTAAGCAGTGCGCTAAATGCACCTTAGTCTGCTCCACCTCGGTGCCAGGGAGAGTGTCTGTCGCTTGCTGCTGGGAAACCGAACAATTACTATGGGGTAAAAGTGATCCACGGCGGTCGCGCAAGGACTTCAGTATCTCCTCTAGTTGGTCTATATGCTTGATTGTCTCCGTCACCTTTCGCGAGTACTCTGCAGACATTGCGCGCGCCACGATCAGCTGGGTTTTTGTCTTCTTCTCCTCATGCTCCAACTGCCGGTAATCACGAAGCCAATCTTCCCCTTCGCTGGCAGCAGAATCGCAGTCATGCGAGGGAGAATCAGCCGCCATGGCCTTACAAATGCAATGGTATGAGCACTCTCACGATCCTCAGAGAAGTTCAATCCTATGGCTTCAGTCAGAATAGCGCATATGAATTCGTCGATACAATTTTCATGATAAGTATAATATTCAATGCGAAGAAAACTGAGAAGTAAACAAGCGTGTTCTTCGTGACAGAATGTGAGACAATCGTGTTTGGAGGAATAGAATTTGTAATGTTTGTACTTACTAAGGTCAACCTAACAAAGGACCCCAAGGAGCACAAATTGGGAGAAAAAATAGGTTCGGCGAAAAGAAATTTGGCTAGGTACTCATATGAAGGGCCGAAAAGAAAAGTAAAGAAAAGAAAAGTCTCAGTATCCGGCCCACTGATGCGACAGCAGCTAAGCAAGGGGCAAAGGCCAGCATGCTTTCAGATGCAAATGGGACAAGAACCGTGGGTCATAAACTTCCGGGATAGGAAGCTCACTTCGCTGGCAGGCCCAAGCGCAGGAATGTAGGATTTGTTATCTCTTCTTATGTGTCATACCAAAATGTTACATTCTCAATATTAATTGGTAAATGTATTACCCATCGCCTCCGTTGCCTAAAGGGGAGGAAGTGAATATCCGTAAAAGTTCCGAATATGAGTCCGGTTTCCGAGCCGAGCACTTGGATGATGATGACTGACTTTTCGAAGCAGCGAAGGATTGAAACTCTACGCATCATCATTGCGGGTTCCATGACACGTACACAGAGAAGGCCCTACTGCCTCCAGCTTGTAGCCATGGACCGTTATGTAGAGGAAGATACTACCTCATTCCGTCGAGGACCGGATGTAGGCACTGTAACCTCCTTGCATGGGGCCCCACCTGCATTTAATCAGGGATTTTGAAAAGCGAAAGTAGTGGACACCAGCAAGAAGCAATAGAGTAATATGAAGACAAGAGGGCGGTTGAGAAAGATTCTGTTACGTAGTTGCTAGCTTTGACTTCCCACGGACCTCGTCTATACTCTCTCAAGGGCACAAAGGTAAATAATCTTTCACCTAATCCAGGCTAGGGTTGCAAGGCGCGAACTAGGCATTGAAATACTATTAGTCTGCTAGTAAAGAGGCTTAGAAGAGAAAACCCTCTAAGCTTCACTCGAGGACGCTAGGAATAAACGCCATGACTGCAGCCAATCCGTTAAATGTCTTCAAAGGACCGGATTCTTTAGCACACTACTTTGACCCTGATTCTTCTCCTCCGGTTCCCTTGGTCGAATTGCCTGATAGACTCAACCCGCTGCGCTCAGATGGCGTCCGGATTTATGCGAAGATGCTCACGGCACTGCCGGCGCAGAATGTTAAATCCCTGCCAGGTATGATGGGGACCTCTGCTACTCTAATATCGCAGAGCCGTTGGCTGACACACTGGCAGCCCTTAATATGCTCTACGCCGCGGGCGACTCGCTACATGACAAAACGATAGTAGAAGCAAGCTCTGGTTCAACTATCCTGTCCCTTGGGATTCTCGCAAGAGGCCTTTGGGGCCACGATGACACATGTGCTTATGTGACTAACAAATCACGCAAATCGCAATTGGATATGCTACGATTCTTCGGCATCAAATGGTGAGCACAGGCTATCCTATCCTCACGGACCGTAAGAAGATATCTGATAGGATCTGACCACGTGGATTCCAGTATCCCATACGGCGGGATTGCTCAGCAGAACCCGATGGATCCCAGGGGTATCGTGCAAAGGCTACAGCGTCTCGAAGCAAATCGTCCCGATCTTTACAATTGTAAACAATATCACAACGAAAAGGTACGTAAAAACGAGGCTAAATCGTACCTCACCCCCCCCCCC